>PNEQ01029432.1:69553-81248 GCA_003012365.1 Medauroidea extradentata | reverse complement strand
AAGTTAATGGACATTATCGTTGGCAGCATAGTTCATAAATGATATACAAAAATTTTGAATACATTTGGTTGAATAGTTTCAGATTTATGAAGAGTTTAGTTAGACAGGTTTTTGTGGCGCGCGCGCATGCATTGGCTTGCGCCAGCTCCGAAAGACCCAAAATGGCGGACGATTATACCCACTCTTTATAGTGCCTTAGACAGTACTAATGCGTCACACAAATACAGCTTGATATCAGTTGTTAGTATATTTTTGAGTCTGTAGAGAAGCTTCAAGTAATAGTAGGCCGACGGAATATTTGCGGATATTTGTGAATTCCAAGATAAATTTTCGTCAAAAATTACTCCGGTACCTTTTTCTTTTTTTGTCATCTATAACAATATTTTTTTCGGATTTTTGTAATTGTCTTAACCGTTTTGCGAACTTAAAACTATGTAGAAGTGTTTTGTTGGATTTAGTTTCAGAGAATGTTGTTGCACCACTCATATGCATGTTGCAGATCGCTGTTTAGTTTTATGATGCTCTCATCCATATCCTCCAAACAACACGACATTAATAATTGATTATCATCTGCGTACTGGAAGCATTGTACGTGTTTAAAAAAAAAGGCAATAAATATTTTTCCAAAATGTATTTGATGAAAGAAATATAAAAATGAGACATACAGCTGTCGTGAAATATCAATCGCAGATTTTTTCATTGCTAAGGCAGCAACGCGTTATCAATGCGTCATTTCCTGCCTCAACCATCCCAGCTATATTATAACGTAATTTCTCATAGTTGTTGAATTAGCTGACAGAATGAACGTTACAATGTAGATTTATAGCCCACGAAACCAGCGAATAATGTAATATTTCTTACGTAACAAAAAAAAAAAGTTACTTTGTTATTAAAATTTTTTTTCATATTAAATTGTGACTAAAATAAACGCTGGTGACAACAATAACAAATCTCTAGAAACCAGATATAAACCTAGATATAAATGAAAACAATCTAATACATCAAATCGATATGTAACCAATGTTTTGAATGTATTTAAATGTATAAAAGATATTTTTAAAAATCCGCGAGAAAAGCAAATTAAATGTGAAAAATGTAAATTTTACTATAAACCATCAAGCGAACAAAATCATTTGAATATTAAAATCATAAAATTATATAATAGTTAAATGTGAAAAAGAGGAGGAGATTATAAACAAAAAATGTAATGAAAAAAAGCAGAATTCATAAAGGACTTCCACCATTAGATAAAAAAAAAAGTAGTTCAGAAAACAATTAGAAAAATAAACCAAAAGATCAACAGAATAAACCCCAAAAGGTTATGTTAAAATGTGAAATTTGCGGAACAGAATCCAGTCAATCGTACAGAAAAAAAACATGAACGAAGTAATACCCGTATGAAAGCAGCAAATAAAATAAACAAAATTGAGAAATGAAAGAGAAATGGCATTTGAAAATAGATTGAAACGTTATAGTATTACTGCCTAGCTCTTTAGTTTAGCAGTGGTTTCGAAAATATATTTTTAACGCAAATTAATACATATATCAAAAATTCATTCTGGCAGTTTTAACACTTACATACAATGGTTTGTATCTGAATTTTTCTGTTGCAATACACCAAACATATTTTAAATTTTTGCTCCTGAAATAGCACATATTTTGTTGTCAAAATAAGCCAAAATGTAACAAAATAAATTTTTGCTAGCAACTGTGACAAAAAAAACGCTCTGGCAAAATTGTGTATCTCTTATGACTGTACATAGTCTCAAATTGTTCAAAGCAATTGGTTAAAAAATATTAGAGTTATTTGCAATTGTTTGAAATAAATGAAAGTTCATGGCCTTAAGCCTATACGTTATGAAATAGATTCAACAGCATTCCTTTATGGTATAAAACAAATTATAACGAAAAAAATAAAAGAAAACCTAGAGAAAAATATTTTAAAGTAATATTTTCAATCTTCGATTCAACATATAAGGCAATCAATTTTCTAATGTAGAATAATAAGAATCAGCTTTTAAAACTAAAAATGAAATTATTTTCAAAACAACTGATTTAGGTGAATATTATGAGTAAAGTATTTTAATAATATTAGCTGAATTGGAAACATTTGAAGCAAATGAATCTGATTGGTTACTAACCGAAATACTCGAGTTAGAATTAAGAGTGAATAAATACAATCCACTAAACGGATCTTCTTGTGTTGATCTTCGACAAAAAAATTAAAGGAAAACAAGCATTTATATATCTTCAAAATAATAATCAAAAATGTTTCTAATGGTCAATTAGAGCAGCAGTTTACACTGCAAAAATCCGTCATGAAAGAGTTAACAATATGAATAATATGAACACGAATTTAATTAGGCCTATGTAGTTTGGGATTTACAATTTCCAATGCAATTAGATAAAATTCAACAATTTAAAAATAACTAATATTTCAAATAATGATTACGGGTGCTAAGAAAGAAGAAAAGAGTAAGAAAAGGAATATATATTTTATTCATTAACAATTACGAAAAATAAAACTGACAAACATGTTAATTACTTATATATTATAAATGAAAGTAATGTTTACTATTATTGGATAAAAATCTTTCTCGACTTGTTGGATCGTAACTTTCAAAAAATTATAGACAAATATCTTCGTGGTAGATGTTGATCAAATTTTTATTGTAAAGATAAATTAGATGGACATGAAAATATTGCAAATATCATGAAGCTGTTTGAGTAGAACTACCAAATAAAGAAAATAATATATTAAAATTTAAAAAATATAACCATTCTTTAAAATTGCATTTTCCAATACACGCATCATTTGTATGTATATATAAAAAAGATACTGGTGAACCAAATCTTAATAGTTCATATACACAAAATTATCAAAACATGTACCAATTAGCTTGTATTATTATACAAAATATGACAATATTGATTATAAACCTCCAGTATATTATCAAGGGAAAAAATGGCCCTGGCAATTTTGTGAAAATGTTAATGGAAGAATCAAAAAATATTAAATATATATATGGAAATGTAATACCATTGATTCCACTAACTAATGAAGAGCGAAATAAATATTTGGCAGCAACGAATTATCATATTGTGAAAAATAATTACATACCACTAACGAAGGTGAAATAGTAAAAAAATTCAGTAGTGGATAACGACAATTTAATTGGGAAATATCGTGGAGCAGTGCATAAAAATTTTAATTTAAATTATAAAAATTCAAATTTTATTCCCGTACGTATGCATAATTTATCTTGATATTATACAGATTTATTTACGACAGATTTAGGAAAATACGAAAACGGAAATAGAATTGATTTTATACCAAATAATGGATAAAAATTTATATTTCTCTCACTAAACATTTAACTAAGATTTATTGACACAGTTATTTTCAAGGCTTCTAGTATTAATACACTTTCTAAAAATCTACATATTTTGAAATTGAACAACTTGATTTAGTCATAAAAATGGCGTTTACCCATATGATTATGTGGGTTCTGTTGGAAAATTTAATGAAACTGATATACCACCAAAAAATGCATTTCATAACAGTCTTAACAAATGTGATATTTCAAACGCAGATTATTAATTTGCGCAAAAAGTTTGGAAAAAATTCAATATTATAAATTTAGACGAATATACTGAACTATACAACAAATCCGATGTATTAATAATAGGTGATATATCTGAAAGTATTTTAGATGTATGTATTAAAATATATAAATTATATCCTGCTTGGTATTTTACCGTGCCAGAATTAGCATGGACGCGATGTTAAAATATACATAAACATAACTAGAATGATTAACAATTATGACCAAATATTAATGATTGAGAAAGGTTTTAGAGGAGTAATATCCCAATGTTTTCAACAATATGGAAATTCAAATAAATATATATGAAAAATTATAATCCTAAAATTGAAATTCATATTAAGCATACTAAGCCGAGAATAATTAATAGGGTTGAGCAATGAGTCAATATTTACCATATGGTGATTTTAAATGGGTAAATTGTAAACTTATTGATGTATCGTATTGGAATAAATATGCATCAAATTTAGAAAATGGTTTTAAAAATGGATATATTTGGAAGTTGATTTAGAATAACCGAAAGAATAACGTGATTTACATAAGGACTTAACATCTTGCGCCTGAACAAAGAAAACCATAAACAGTTGAAAATATTAGAAAGAGAGTTTATGTTACATTATGAACAAATGTTAAACATGAAAATAAAGTAATTGCAAAACTAAATTTTAGAGATCGAACCATGTTTACTAAATCTGTAACTGTATTTCATATGTGTACAAGAAAATTGTGATTCAACAAACCAATATATGTAGGAGTGACTATACTTCATTTATCGAAAACTTTAATGTACGATTTTTTATTATAATGTGATGAAATCAAAATATGGGGATAATATTGAATTATGTTATATGGATACTGATTCATTCATTTATCATATAAACAAGATTTTTACAACGATATGCAAGAAATGATTCAATATTTTGATACTTCAGATTATGAAAAAGATAATAGATATAATATACCATAAATAAACAAAAAGTTATTGGTAAAATTAAATACGAAAATTACGGAAAAATAATGGAAGAATTAATTTGACTAGAATATAAAATTTAGAATGAGATATTAAAAAAGAGCAAAAGGCATAAAAATAAATGTAGTTGAAAATGAAATTACATTTGATTATTATAAATATTCTTTATTAAATAATAAAGTATTGTATGAAAATTTGAGTTTTATAAGAAGTAAAAAACATGAACTATTTTCTACTGAATCTAGAAAAAGGGAATTACGCGAGCAAAAGAGTTGTTCTTAAAGACATTAACACATTACCGTGGGGGCATTATCTAGCGACAGCATATTAGTCTAAAGATTGTGTATATTTGAGAAGAAATAAATATGTGGCTTATCAGATGTATTTGGCTTTGCTACTGCTTACCCCAAATGGACAATAAAAACTGTTAAATGACACTACAGATTGGCTAGTTCACGAATACTTCATATAACTCAAGCAGTGTTTCATATATGTGCAAAACAAACTAATGTTATCTGTCAACAAGATATTCGAAGTCCGCATGTAATATTATCAAGCGAACGAAGAAGTCTCGACAAATATGTCTCAGTAAATTACATAGAAAAGGAGGAATACTCGGTCATGCATTTCCCCCAAAATCAGCCAATTCACCAGTTGAAATTCATACTGATGCTGAAGAATATTGGTATTTTAATTACGATGACAAATCTGACGAATAAAACTAATTTTTGTTGTGTATTATTACACGAAATTGGTCACGCCTTAGGAATACATAATTTAAATGTTTACGAGTCTGGTGTGTATCCAATTTATTCCCAAGATTGAATAGAATTACAAACTGATGATATTTCAGCTAAACAAAAATCTTTATGGCATACCGCCTATTCAAAATATAATACCCACAACTTTACCCCCACCAGTTCAAAAACCAAGTATACTAATCCCTACGAAAGAAATTGATTTATCTTATTTTAAAAATTTCAACACATTTTTGATAGTTTGTCAAGTAATGTATTTTTTTTTTACAGAAAATATGCTTGGACTTATGACTTAGTAGATAAAAATGTTAGCAAACCTCAACTTGTTGCTAATTGGCTCTAATTTTCACCGAATAATTTAGAAAAATGTACATTGCCCTAACAGAGTCATTCTGGAGAAAATGTAGTATGTAGCCTAATGGTTCGGATGTACATCTAACTGAATATGCAAATTTATAATAAAATTGTGTCTGATTATCCGAAAATATTTATGACTTAGGTGTACCACAAAATTCGAAAATAAAATCTGTTTTAATTACATATTCTGGTTGTAATTTTGTATTTTACAATTAAGTTTATTTTATGGAATTGGATGAATGATCATTTAGAGCTAAAAATATTCGATTAGTTTCAAACAATTTCTCCACATTTAACGCAAGAATTAGATTCAGCATTTAGATACGCCAACGGATTGCTTTACTTTTTTTTAAGAATGCAACTTATTATAAATTCGAAGTTTACGAACACGTTGAAAAGAGCAGGCTAATTTGATCTTTCGTTGCTTATTATAAAGTGTAATGCACACATAAATCTTGTTAATCAGTTTTAAAAGCTAGTACATAGTACGGAGACTATTCCCATTCATTAAAAAATAATTTTAAAAATATTACTCACAAATTTTTTTCATAGATTCTCTCTATTTTACTGTCCTATATAATATTTCGTTCACTGATTAGAATTACGTTACAAATTGTTGTAGCTTCGATTAGCTTATTACTATCTACTGTTAGTTTCAGATTAGTTATATATTTTACTATATAAGTTTTTCGATGTGAGCAACCAATAACATATAATAGTCTTTCAGAAAGAAATTTTACGGGTTGCTGTACATTTCATTATTACAATAAGGAGTACGAAATTTAATTTTTTTATTTTCTAACATCTTTATAAGCAATATCCATATTATAAAAAATTGTCGCCTATGTCTAAATTACTATTGACTTTGGAAAAACTTCATTTCTACTATTTTTATCGGAATATTTCTAACATAAGAATGACCAAACATCGAAGCATATTTATTTTGTTCTGGAATTTGTTTTCTATTTAGTTGAAAGGCAACAATTACCTAATCTGACATATCTTTGAATCGAATTACACTGATCTTTTATATGAAATTGAAATGAATTTTCTCCAGTCGGGACAGTTTTCTCAATACATTGCCAATAATTTAACCCATTTTGAATTTTAGGATTTTAGTAAAGTTTAGATTTAATTCCATCTCCATAATTAGCTTCGTATTCTACGATTTGCCGCAATATTTAAATTTTTTCAATAAATTTACTAGTAAATGGAATGCTGTCTACAGATATATCAACATTTAATTTAGGCTGTCAGTAAACAGGATTATCATCGTTAGAAACGCGTATGAATGTAATTTTGTAACCACGTGTCCAGTAAATGTCATTACAATCTCTGATGAATTCAAATAAATATTTCAATGGTTGGATAATTTCATTATGTTATTCTGATTAAAAAAAATTAAATTTATCTACTCTACAATCTTTTTCTACACCGGATAAATTTAGATCTGATGATTCTGATGTCGATGCTAGTGATGCATGATTCATAGTTGAAGATATTCCAGGATTATCAATACTTTCAACAATGTGTCCATGCTTAGAAATTTCTAGGCTTTAAAACAGGACTGGATCTGTAGTTGAATCTTTGTTATATGTATCGTTTTATTCTCTGTGTTTCAGTCTATATTATTCATATACATAAGCTTCATTTGGGTGTGAAATTGCATCCCCAATTGGTATGTAAAATTCTATTCTCTAGTATAGTTTTAAATTATTTTTAGTCTTATCAGTTAGAGAGAACGTCTGACGTTCATGTTATTTCATTAATTTATATAGAAAAAAACTATACTACAATATTATTTGTATTTATCAATTGAATGAAAACTATCAAAACCTTACCATTTAATTAAATTTTATCTCCTGTTTCTTTTGCAAACCTTTTCCACTTAAATAATATTTATCATATCAAGTCTTATGAAGTTCTGGTTCATTAAAAATACATTCAATTGATTCATTTGCAAATCTTTAATTCTATATGTTATTGAATTTGTGTGTAATACTTCAGATATTTCAAATATTTCAGTTAACCAATTTGATGTCTATCCATTCTTAAATTATTATTTAGCTTTACTATTTCGAACTTTATCTCCAATGGCAAATTTTGGCTAAGCAGTTTTTTCTCATTTTTTAACCATACTCATTGACCGGAATACAGACTTCATTCTTTTAATTTACATTTACAGGCTTCATATTAATTATTTTATGAACGGCATTATTGTAATCACTTATTCAATTTGATTACACACACGCACCAACACACACACACACACACACACACACACACACACATATATATATATATATATATATATATATATATATATATATATATATATATATCCATTTCTAGCTGTCTTAGATAGCGAACATCTTCCACAATTTTCCTTCAATGTTCTATAAAATATTTCAATAACGCTAGCTTGCTTATCACTAATTGTTGAATAATGTATCATAATGTCATCACTCATTATTTTTTTTTAAGATTTTGTTATAAATTTCTTAACCATTATCAGTTTAAAGGGTCTTAATTTGTCATCAGTTAAATATACTTTTAAGTGATGGTGTCACATTTTCTCCAGATTTATTCTTAACTGCCACTGCACATGCAAATTTGGAAAAAACAGCAATCACAGTTAATATGTACTTAAATCCTTTGTTGATTTTTTAAATGCCTTCTAGTGAACCTGATTACATCAATACCAAAATATAAAACTGCTCTTCTAGGATAATTTTTTCGAGCTGGTTTATGAATACCATTTGGAAGTTGATGTTTAATGTTCCCACCAATATACTTTGATTTTTTAGGACTACCGTAGCTCCAAATACGTTAAGTTATATATTTGTTTAATTGTTGGTTGTTCCTACGAAATATTACCACTCAGTGTATGTCTTTTACATCTGAGACAGTACACATTAAGATTAGCAAAATTCATTCATACATTAAGTAAATGATGAATAGACAGTTTGTACCTTTGAAATTAATTTGTTTGAATGTGAAGCTGACTCGTTTGAACATGATGCTGACTCGTTTCACCGTGATGTTGCCTCGTTTGAACGTGATGTTAGCTCTTTTGATCATTAAAATTTTAGTTTATTTATTTTTTTATCGTGTATAAATAACATAACTGTACAACAAGCTAAATAGAATATTGTCACGGCTAAAAATGAGGACGGGGTAAAATATGCGAAACCGCAAATGTTACAGGGGAAACATAACTACTCAGGGGTAGAGCAAAAGTCGCCTGGAAAAAATAACTTTATAATATCATAAATAAGATATCCGAAATAACTCTGAATAATACGAGATGATTTTGTTAAATTACTCGGGATAGAGATATTAGCTATCTCCCTTAAAAGGTAGTAGGGATATGGGAACTTAAGTTACTTAACACTACTTAACTTAGTTATCCAGCGTTTCAATACGACGCCTTCCTTAAAATTAATTAAAATGCACGGGGGGGGGGGTCAAACTAGTTAATAAAAGAATGAGTAAACACAATGAAAACTAATAATAAAAGTAGACAAGAAGTATACAAAACATAAGAACTTTATGTTAAATTATGAAAAATTACTAGTACATAAAAATGTGATCGAATAACAAGCTTTATCCTGGATTATTTTAAGATCATTATCAAACCTAAAACAGACGTTACAATTTCAACAAAGTAAAACAATAATTTCCCGTATTTGTTAACAGACGATAAGTTTGTGGTCTGCTCAGCGGTCTGGTGTTCCCGAACTAAAACTTTGATTTCAAAAATTAAAACTCTTACTGCTTACCTTAACGTTAACCGACTATAACTTAACTAAATGGCAGGGTGGGGCAGGAGCCTTACCCGGCAGTGACTTACTGACTTTGACGCTACGTAGACGAGCTCTCTAAATACGACCCTCTGGAACAGTCTCACCCCGACCGCGATTAAGAAGACAATACCCGCGCAACTAGGCGATCGACGCCCTAAAACAGCACCGTTCCTCCTACGAAGCGGCACGACCAGTCAGCGGAACTCGCCCATGGTTGGCAACACCACCAGCGTGGCCACCCCGGAAGCGTCCCATTTTTGCAACCAGAGTTATGCCAAGCACCTCCAAAACTGCAAATTATCACAACGACGCCGGGTCTGCAGCCCCAGCCGCATGTCGCCAGAATCCGCTCAGCAGTGGCCCGCTTCTAACCAAACTCCATTACGACAGACGACTCACGCTTCCTGGTTCTCTAAATTAAACAAAAATCGGTGCAGCTCGCTGGCGATAGTTTATCTCCAAAAATTTATCGCCGCGACAATATATTAAGAAAATTTAAATCTTTAAAAAAGAATTCAAAGTGGTGAATATGAGAGAAATTTAAATTAGGAACAACCTGATAATTGCGATGCAAAATTTGGGGAAAAAATAGAAAATGTTACTTATTAAAATAAAAATTTAATTAAAGAATATGTTGCAGTAGCTGTTAAAAATTTTGATTTTCACCAATGCTAGAAGAAACCTCTTTTGAAAGACAATTACTTTTAGAAGATAAACCTGTACAAACGTCCGAAATTAAACCACTAAATGATTCTACTATTAATCTCGGTAAAGATATTTCTCAAATACTTAATGTTATGAATGAAAAATGTGGTTTACGTGGCGAGGGTCATGAGTTTTATATTAGTGATACAAAAGTATTTATTCATAATGATAATGTAATTATTTAATAAAGTGAATTTAAATTAACAGAACGACTTTGTAATTTACAAACAAATAATACTGAAATTGATTATGAAGATAAATTCACTGATGATGACTACACAAAAATTGTTTTATAAACCTATGCTACAAATCAAGAATATAATGCTAGGAAAAATTTTAATTCAAATAAAAGTCGGAAGTACGTTAATAAAATTAAGCCAATTAATGATACACTTTTAAAAGATTCACAACAAAAATCAGCACCAAATAACTTACACACCAAAAACTAATTACACCAAGATCACCCAGTTCTGGTAGGGGTATTAAAAAGTATACAAATATTCGAAAAGAAAATATATGGATGAATGATGTTATGAAGCTTATTTATCGACTTCGTGTAATTAATGGTGAAGAAAATGCTGGGAATACAAATTATTACACCGAAAAAGCGGGACTAATGGACATGATCAATAGTAAATTTAGTGATTTTGTAGTGAATAGTCCAAAAGGATGTCCATATCTTATACGACTAATTAACACAATACCACCATATTTTTTGGAATCTGAACATCATCGTAAAGAATTTTTAAATGATATAATTAATTCATTACCATTCGAATTACATGCTCCAGGATATCATTTTATGGTCCAGGAACTAGATTAAAATAAATATTAGAAATAAATGATAAACACATAAATATATTAGATGCAGCGGCAATGGATCATGACACAGCTTATCATTATCATAAATATTTAGCTGAAAGGCGTGTAGCTATTAAAGAATTAGAATAGAAAGCGCTTAAAAGAAGTTTTGCTCCAGATGCAGATTTAAACGAGAGATTATGGGCTGTTGTCATTGTATCTGCTATGCATATTAAACGTATACCAGGCTAGGCTATTAACATGAGTTATGAAAAATAATTTTGTTATATGAATGAAAATTTAAAAAAATATTGTATTTCATCTGTCTGCAGATCAACATAAGAATTTAAATGTAGATTCTTTTTCAACAAAAGAAAATCTTGAACGTAAAACGAAAAAAGTTAAATATGGCAATAGAATGTTTCTTACTATGTCTTTACCGCAGCTTAAGAAATTATCGTAAGAAATGAAAACTTGAAATAGTTTAAGTGTTTATAAAGTCGGAATTTTACAATTAATGTTTGCTGCATTAGGCGTTCTCGGGACATTAGCTGGTGGTGAATCATCTATTCCAACATCTGTAATTAATGACAAAAAGAAGGATCAGAAAAAAGGATCAATGTAGACGTAATTTGGAATTAGAAAAACTAGGAAAACGTGTAAAAAAATTCGAAAAAAAAAAAAAAAAAAAAA
>PNEQ01029432.1:51835-69453 GCA_003012365.1 Medauroidea extradentata | reverse complement strand
TGAGTTTGTTATTGGTAAGAACATAATAGTAACTATATTTTTATTCAGTTGGAGGCAATCCGCCGTGTAAATCAGTTGCATATCTTAAAGACGAAATATCTTACAATGATGATAGAATACAAAATTTCGAGGATATTATTTGTGGTAATTTGTGTGTGATAGTACTAGACTATCTATCACATGATTTAAAATTTTCAAAAATTATTTCTTTATTAATAAACATTGGATACATTTGGAAATGTATTAATGAAATCTTGGATTGAATATATGAGTAGTAGCAATGAATAAATAGCTAATAAAATACATGAAACAAAAATATAATTTTATGTATAAATAAATGATAAATTACAAAATTTAGTTAAATAAGTTAAAAAATATCAAAATAAAATAATTGTTTTGTGTCAATCAGCAAAAATGTTTTAAGATGTAATAGATAATAAGAACCAATTAGTAAATTCAAAAGTTTACAAATATTAAAAGTAATAAATTATATAGAAAATATATTTAACTGAAAAAAAAATGTTCCATCTTCCCTTGGTTATATATTTAGGACACATATTGCTGTACATTATTGTCTGCTACCATAGATAAAATAAAATATATATTTTTAAAATGCGTTCCGGTAAGGAAAACGGACACAAAATATAATTGAGGCTGCTGCCAAATTACTGCGCATGTAGAACTAACATTGTAGGATAAATAAATAAATACCAAGATGAAGAGCTGTTAAATAAAAAAATTAATATGAGGCAGAGTGAAAGTAACGATTTTTTTAATCATATAACCTATTGGCAGTTGAAATAGAAAGGAAACACTGAATTAAAATGTGTTTTGAACAGTTATGATTTTATATAGTAAACAGGGCCACGCAAACCCTTTTTAAATATTATTTTTTTCCTAGGGTACCCATTACAGACAAAGTTTTACTAACTTGAAAACATTAACAAATAAAGATATTAATGATTCATTTTGCTTTATAAAATCAAAGGTATAAAAAGTTCTGGATGACCAAGCGTGGTGAGTAACATAATTAAAGTTTATGCGGCGACGTAGAACTTAGCTGAAACGTAGAACATAGCGGCGAGTAGATGTCCAGAGAAAATACATGTTGAATGCGTACGTAAGGCTCGTAGTAGAGTACTGTAAATTTACTTGTTGAAGTATTGTTATTTCAGTATTATTGAAGTTGAATTATCGGATTATTGGACCCTTCACTGTGACAAATAAAAGAGAAGTGAAGGATTAAAATTAGTTTATTTAATGAAACAAAACTGGGCTTAACAAGCGCGGACTCTGAGGGAAGACTAACCAAACGTAGGGTCGACTAGATAACTTGCATCTTGAAGTACACAGAAGATTAAGTATCATCACAATTGCCTCAAAACTCACTCACAAATATATATAAAATTTAACTACACTGCATTACATGGAAACAAATAACAAAACATGGTGGGCACTTAGTCCCGAAGACTAACATTTCCCTACAAGCAGGAACAATTCCGAGATACATCATGCTTGTTGAGTGGAGGCTGCGGTACAGGAAGCGTTGGCGACGATTATTAATTTAGAATGCGGCCGACAGATGGCACGCGGATGTTCGTAGAGTGCTGAAAAGCGCTGCAAGAACAGTACACTCCGTGCGCAGCGCGTGCTGCTTGCGGGAGAACGAAGATAGCAAGGCGGTGCAAAGGTTACCTTTTGTGCCTGCAGCCGAGCTGAAATGCAGCCGTGCACGAAATGCGCTAACGTAAGGACGCGCATGGAAGACGTGGTCTTTTCCCCACTGTGAGAACAGTGCTTATTGGCACGTATTGTATTTCTTGTGGGTAGTATTACAAGCTGATAGTGGCGTGGCGAGCTGGCCAGTGAATCGACCCTGTGGTCGCTTTGACTGGACTGGGAGACGTAAAAATTAACTGTAGTAGAGAAATACTGTGTGAAAATTAACAATCATAGTACCCTCCAGTTAATAATAAAGATTATATTCAGTTAACAAATCGCTCTCATATTAAAATTAATAAAACGTGTACTGGAAAAAATACAGATAAAAATAGTATACAATTAATAAATGGTACAATTCAAATGTTTCAGGCATAAATTCAAAATGTAATTATATTGTTAAAAATTTGGGCTCTAAGTATGATACTTTTATTATAGATGTAAATACAAGCATTTCAAATGTTAACTCAAAATGAGAAAATATATTTAAATATTTAAGACCATATCATGATACTTTTGTTAAAGATCTAAAGTATAATATTTTTGCTTTAAAAATGAATGTTGATGAAAGCACTTCAAATATTAATAAAATAATTTCAAAATTAATTACAGAAAAAAAAATATTTTGGTTTAAATTAAAGTTATATTAGTGTTAAAGACTGTAGAATTATGTCAGTTGGTGATCCAGTTGGTGAAAAATATGCTGTTAATAAACCAGTTATTGTAAAGAATTAAATGAACAATTACAAAATGTAAAGCAATCTATTAATTTAAAAATACAAGAATTTGATCATTCAATAAAATCGTGGTTCGTAGATAAACATAAATAATTAACATAAGAATTTAATACTGTTTACAAACCTGGACCAAATTGATTAGTTTTACAAATAGTTATATTAGTGTTAAAACCATTGAATTGTGTCAGTTGATGATCTAATTGATGAAAATGAAGCTGTTGATAAACAATTTTTAGATATCGAACAAATTGGTAAATTACTTTAAAGTAAATTAACTATTGATAGAGAAATAACTGTAAAATTTCAAAATTGTAATCAGTCGCTTTTAAATAACTGTGATTCACTAATCCGTATGAAATTTACACGCATTATAGATTATTTTACGAAAGAAATAACTGATAAATTGCAAACTTTGTGTCAATAAATTAACTCAAAAATAGAACAAATGAATACTAAATTATAAAACTGTGATGTGCTTGATAATTACGATTTTTTTCAAAGGAATTCTGATTAATATTATTCGTTAAAATGCCAAATACAGTAAAGAAAGATAATGTATTTAACTTGAAAAATAATCAAACTGAATGTACGTTTATAAGAGATGAAAAGGTAACTGAATTAAAAATAAAAATATGAAAATGTCACATAATTGCCGATGCATTTTTGAAATCAAATCTTGTTGGTATTCCTGATATGCTTGTAGGAAAGAGTTGTCCTTTTAATGCAGAGACCGACTATAAGATATTTTTTAAAGTTGAGAAAAATTATATGCAAGATGGGGCAATTATATATATATATATATATATATATATATATATATATATATATATAAATTGAATATACATACTTGTATGAATATAACATTAGAAAAATTGTGATGGAAATAATATATATATATATATATATATATATATATATATATATATATAGTATTCACACACACGCCTGGAAATGCATTACAAAATCTTGGATTAAAGATCAAATCAAAGATTAAAAAAAAACGTGGTGATTTTCTGTCGATACTTCTGATTTTGTTAAAAGCTCACAGTTCGATGATTTTAAAACAATATTAATTACAGATAAAAGATCCTTGGATAGAGTTTTCCTTCTGTATTTAGAAGTAGACAACAATGTGGATTTTAATAATAGAAGATTAAGAAATATGGCTAATCCAATTGCACCTAATGATGCTGTTAATTTAGAGAATTATTAATTTAACTGAATAAGTATTATTCATTTAATTAGAAAATACGGTGCAAAAGAAAAACAAATTATATGGGTAGTAATGAAACAAAATACATTTTTGTGATCGACGGAATAATTAACACAATAACAATATACCCTGAAGTTTGTATGAACATCACTCAATTATTCCATAACTTACCCAAAATTATTTGTTTAAGCTGTTTGATGTAAAGTTACATGATTATATATATTTTTAAATTCAAAAATATGTTAATGTACCAAATATTACTACTTATATTACTGAAATTGTATTGTTTTATAAATAATAATTAAACCTTTAAAAAATCTTTAATTTTATTACGATATTTGCCATCATTTAACTTATACGTTACATCAAAAGTCACAGTCTTTATCTCAACATTTTAAACAATTTTATATAAATTTTTCAAATGATGCATTGCCACCAACAAATTCGCTATGAATATGTTTAAAATTTGCATCATCCTGTCGAAAAATACAAAGAAAGTTAGCATTATCTCTTATTAGTTGTTTTGGTACTTTTGAGTAAGTGTAAGCTAATTAAAAAGAATGAAAACTTCTGTGTTTGCCACGAGTAAAATAGTCTCTTATCATATATTGGTTATCTAGTACAATATCGTCTAAAACAACTACAGAATCGTTTCAATATCCATCAACAACTATTTTTTCGTTTGAAGAGAAAAAAGTGTGCTACAGGTTCTTTAATTAATTTAATTGCTGCTTCAGAATCTTTCCTCAAGGCCGCGGTTCACCTCAGTTTTCAACGTCTTTTTTATTTTATATTTGTACCAGACATTTTTTTATTATTTTAGACATAAATTGTGACAAAATCTTCCTCTTAGAAAATTATTGTATCTATCATAGTTTTCGCGTAATGAGTCTTAAACTTCAAAATTTGCACTCTACGGTTTTATGTACGCCACTAAAACCAACTGTAATACCAAACCGAAAAAAATTCACAGAGTATAACAATGTTGTAGGCTATGAAATGACACATAAAAACAAAAAACTAAATATATTTGTATTTAATAAAAAATACTGAATTTTGAAATGAAAAAATAATAATTTCGAAAATGGTTTAAAAATACAAGAATTTATTAATTTTTTATATAGTTCAAATCATAGCCTGTAACATTGATATACACTGTGAATTGTTTCCGTTTGGTATGTCGGTTGGTTTTAGTGGTGTACATAAAACCGTAAAGTCGAAATTTTGACGTTTACGACTCATTATGCAAAAATTATGAGAGATACAACAATTTTCTGAGAGGGACATTTTGTCACAATATATGTCTAAAATAAGAAAAATATTTGGTACAAATATAAAAATAAAAAAGACGTTGAAAACTGAGATGAACCGCGCCCTTAAAGCAATATAATTTTGTTGATTTAAACTTTGTTCATATAATATTGTGGGCATCATTTTTATATCCAAATCCGCCTCTTTCGGTTTAGTATTAATTTTATATATAATATATATTTTTATATTAAATGAGTAATGATTTTATGTTAACGATTACAATATCTATACTTAAAAAAAGTCTTCATTATCAATTACGGAGAGAAGTACTTTGTTGGCCTAATTCAGTTGTATATTATATACCTAACACATAACATGACATCTAAAAATAACAAACTATTTTATAGGTCAAACTGGTGCAGTAAATGCAATACAAATTCCAACTGGTCAATATAGTACAGAAGATCATGGAAAGGCTATCAAAATCATTTCACCATTTAACAAAATTATATCAGGTGTGAAGAAAGTATATCCATCAAATCAGATAAGACAACAGAGTAAAAGTAAAATGCGTTTTTGAACTGGTGTTTGGTAAATTAGATTCAATAGGTAAACTTTCAGGTTTTACAAAAAAATTAAGTCTTAGAAAAAATAACGTTCACTATGGAGATAAAATACCTAAAATGCTTTACTTAAAACGATAAACATTCAGTGTAACCTAGCAGATGGTATGATATTGAAACATGATGAATACATTCATATAGAAACTAATATTATTGCTACATTTGAACCATGTGTTGGTTTTTGGGGAAACTATTACGAACCACTTTATCCACTTCTAAAGTGGAAGATATTGTTTTGAAAATAAGAGATGACAAGGAATAATTAATAGAATTCGATTTATCTGAAGGAAATGGGGTGTCAGAAATTAAACCATTATTATATATTATTAAATATTTATTGCTTAATATTTATAACTTGAACAACTAATAGAATAGAAATAAATGTTGAGAAAATTAAATTGAAATATTGTCCCAATTAACTTTATTCTGAAATTTTTCTATACATTTTTTAGATAATATTTGGTTGATTATGAAATTTTTCAATTACAATTTTAGATAGTTTACCTTTGGTACAGTTTTATTTTCTCACTCTAATTTTTTATTTCTCCTAATATAATCTGTGAAATAAGTTTTGATTGTTTCGTTTGTTAAGTATAAATTACATAAATCTATTACTGTTACATTTTATGTACTTTTTACATTTTATGTACTTTATCATACATTATATTATTATTTAAAAACATTACAATATCTTGTTCAATAATGTTGTTGTCGCCAGTCGTTATTTTTGTCACTATTTAGTAAGGATAAATTTTCCATAACAAAATGAAAAATATTTTCTTATTTTATTTTTGAAATTTGTAATTATAATTTACAATAATTTCGTTAAAAAGTTGACTGATTATTTTTTTTTCCTTTTTGGATCAGATATCACTGCATATTAAATTCATTAAATATATACTTCAAAATAGTTTTTTTTTTCATTTTTTTTTGTAAATTTATCAGCACTGGTTGAATGTGAAATTATATAAAAGTCGAGATATATTCCTATACTTTTTAGATGAATTTTATTTTTGAATTTAATTTTTGAGTAAAAATAAGTCACTGTCCTCGAACGTACAAATAGACTCTACTGTTAAGGAATCGATTTTCCCTTTTTCAGTTACAAAGAACAGGTTTACTCCAAAGAATCATTTAGTGGCGTACTTATAAAGGATTGTATTTGAATAAGTAGGTTGTCGCTCGAGATTAATTAATATGTTTCTCAGCATATGTTGAACTTTCGCAGCAATGTAAGTTCCGTTTATTTGGACAAAGTTGCAAATTGAAGCTTTAGCTTGCGTGTGGGTATGCGAGAAATTTGCTGATTATTTAAAGTAAAAGATTGTGAGTAAGTTTCTACCAAAAACCAAGCTTTGTCTTGGCATTGTAAATGAAAAAAAGCAGCTCAGTAAATTGGGGCGTTGGGTTGAGCATTTGTCACGATTCCACTTTATTATCGTACACGTTAAGGGTACTGAGAACAGTTTTGCGAACGAACTTTACAAGGATGCATGACCTTGAAGAATTTTTACCTGTTGCTAATGATGATGCAAGTCCTTAATAGAGGATTGCATTGAGCCCTCGATAAATCTTTTGCAGCAGATTCCTTAAGCGCATACGAACTTGTTTCGCTGGCATTTGTTAGACCCGGAATGTGTGCAAATGTTACAAGAAGTAAAAAATAATACGCTCTCGGGGTTTATTATTAACAAAGAGTTGGTAGGAAAAAAGTCTTGTTCCGGTAGTTTATACAATTTATCATTGAAATATGACGAATATGATTTTTTAATATTATTATACTACTTACTTAGGAACTCATTTCGGTCAAGGAAAGACTGAAAAAATATTATGTCCTTTTTTTTCTGGCCAGGAATAGAGGATGATATTTGTGCGTGTGTTCGTTGCTGTATTGTTTGCCAACAATGTAAAACTCGCAACATTAAGGATTTAGGTAAGTTTTCAAGGGTTTCGCCTAAATTCGTATGGGATAAGAATTACATTGATTGTTTTGGACTCCTTCCTCGCTCAAAGAAGGAAAATATTCATTGCTTGTCATGGTTGATACTTTTTTCTAAATATATCTTAGTGTTTCCCATGCGTGTTCAAAAGGCGGCCACTACTGTAAAAATTTTGTCTGAGAGAAAGTTAAAATTTTTTGGTTCACATGTTATTTAATATCTGATAGTGCACGTAGCTTTACGGGTACCGAGATGAAAAATTTAGCATTTGTAACAAGTAAGTGCATACTATCCCCAATCGAATATGGTAGAGCGTTACAAAAGAGTCTTGAAAGTAGCAGTGAATGCTTTCCACCACGGTTGTCATCAGGACTGGGATGTATATATTAATATGTTGATTCATGCTTTACACCGTAGCCATAGTTCTGCCACTGGCTTGACGCCGAGTAAGGTATTCTTTGGACGAGATGTATTACATCCTTTGGCAAATGTTTGGGAATTGCATGATATGCAAGACTAAAAAAAATTCACCAAATGTAAAATTGTATTGAACTATGGTATATGAGAATTTGAAGAAAGATTATGCTAGAATGCAAAAAAAAAAAACGATGATGGTAATCATGTTATTCCCACTTATGAAATGGGAGATTTACTATTAATTAAAACGTATTACTTAAGTAAAACAGTTGGTAAATTTACTTCTAAATTGGCATTTTAATTTGTTGGTCCTTACAAGGTTTTGAAGTTTTTAACTCCTGTTATTTTGCTCGTCCAGGCGAAATAAGTTTTCAAGACACATGTTTCTAACAGTAAACCTTTTGTAACTGATCCTGTTTCTACCAGACGGAAATGCATTCATGTGTTCATACTTTTTTGTTTGTGTCGTTTATTTAATGTATGTATCAATTCAGATGTATGTAATTGTTGCTCTGTTATTTGATATATATTTGAGATAAACTGAAATATTTAAATTATTCACTTGGTTAGTGATTCTTTTGTACCTGGAAGCAGATAATTGTGTTTCAATTGTTGTTTGAACAAACACTGTTGCGAGTTTTCGTTCTATTTTTCATGCGTTCGCGACGTTGGGGCGGCGGTGTAAGGCGTTCCCATCTCTGAGGCAGTTCGAAGATTGTTGGATGCTGTCCTCGCCTGCTGAGAGTTTGCCTGCCGTACAGCGCTGTGTCACAGATCGTCTACCTGCCAGGGGACTGCCGTTATTTGGGCATGTTGCTGCGCTTGTTTCAGTCTGGAAGCATTTTCCCATTACTGTGGATGTCGTCTGATGCTTGGACTTGACTCTCCAGCTGTCAAGTTTTCTACTGACCTGCTAATGTTGTGGCAGCTTTCTATTGGACTGGCCACCCTGGACTGAGATTGCTTCAGCAGTGGCTGAAGGTTGGCTGTCGGAGTTTGTAACGTGACGTACGCGTTTTGCAAAGTTTTGGTGCCAAGAAATCGCAATGTTTGGTATTTCAAGAAGTATATTAACTTTTTAATCACCCATCTGGATATTGCATTATATATTTTGTTTTTGAGTTTAACTTAAATCAGGCTTACAAGTACTAAAATAAGAATCGTAACTGTATAAGTGCACAATAATTCGTGTATTCAGTTTCATATGTTGGTGTATCCTGTATTTTATTTGTGGCGAGTAATACACCATGAGTGTTATTTTTGGTATTGCAAAGGTAGTACTTCTTTATTTACCTCCCCTACTTGATTTGTTTGCATTGAAGAATTATTTTGATGTAGGTATCGTCAAGATTACTTCAAAATAACGACTTTTTAATTTTACTAAAAATTCTCCTGCTGTTCTGTTCAAACTTGTTCTGCTCTCTATTGACTTTCATTGCCTAGATAAAGTAACTAGCAATTTTGTGCCACTCTGCTTTACAGGTTGTAGTATAAGTATTTTGAGATATTAAGATTTTGTAAATGTTGAAAAAATTCGTGACAGTAGTTAGAAGGAAACATATGTATGTCCTGGCCATTTGTGAGTGGTAATAGCGTACGGATTTTGGTAGTCTACACTCGGACTGCATGTCGGCTTGTTGTATATTATTAGTACGTGTGAACCTATGGGGTGTGACTTACAGATTGTGATAAAGTTTGGCTGTTTATAATAGTTATTCTTTAGTGTGTCACTGAAAGAGGAGCGGGGCACGTGGTCGTATGGAAAAACCGGAATGGCGGGTATATTTGCATGAAAAAACTTAAAAATTTATAATTTCCCTATAAGCCTATAGTAAGAAGAATAACTTGATTTAAATATTTTTAAGGAAGAGATAAATATATAACTAAACATTGCCTAAAATTTAAACCCAAATTATTTTAGAGATAAAATAAATAATTATTGGTACTAAATATGAGAGCTTGAGCGCAAGTTTAAATTTTAGAGAATGATGTGTTAATACATGTAAACTGTGCTCTAATTTTCTAAAATGTGAGCAGACTGTTGATAAAGGTAAAGTAGCACTTTGATTACATTTCTTAATTTCGCATCAATACCTCTATGTATTTACCCAACCAGTATAATAATAAACATTGTCATGAGTCTATTGACCTTGCACATTCTAGAAATTTGCAACATTTTTAACAACCAACAAATTGTTTTCTCTATATCACTGCCAACTTAACAAGAAGCAAACCACTGGGGTTTTAATTTATTTGACTGTGCAGTCACTGGTTGTGATATTTTTCAGAGATTTATTTCAAAGTACTCATTGTACAGCGAACAGCTTCCACTAAAGAGTCGCCTACATATTGCTGCTAAGAAGTAGAAAAATGTGTGTAAATCGAGTCAGCTGTATCTACAAGCAGTGTAAAAATTGCCAGTGTCATGTATTTATCATTCTCCTAGACTTAATCGAAAGTGCCCAAAAGTTTATTTTTAATAATATTGTAATTCATATATTTTTTTTATCTTTTTTGCATTGTTCCAGAATTTTGCAGAAATGGATTACGAGCGTCGTATATACTACCAAAAAGATACTACAGAGGATCTCCGGTTTGAAGCCAACAATTGCGACAAATCTGCTGTTGTTTAAATCTATAAATGATTCATTGCGAACTGGGGCCGATTCTAGAGTTTTTACGAGAGATTATTACGAACTGACGAATTTCATTTACTAAATTTCGAAACCTTTACCTCACTATGGCAAAATGGTATTCTTGAGTTGAAATTCCGAAGTTTCGAATCTTAGTGCGACATATTCCTCAGCCTAGGACTTCCGGTGACTCTCTCGAGGCAGATATCTGCAAGTAAAAAGAACACTATAGCTACTTGTTTGACGCACTGAAGGAGAAAAAAACTAGTTCGTTATCGTTGGTCGTGAGCAATATTCGCACGTGTATAAATGTAATTAGGAAGAAAATACATATAATTAACAAGCAATTGTTTATAATGGAATATTATTGCGTACGAATAGTTACAAAGTTTTTGTTAACAGTCATTGAATTCGTAGATTTTTTTATTAGAAATTCAGAACACTGCTGCCATCTTGCTCCCATTTTATGAACAAAGCGACGTCGACTTTTTTTTTCTTTTTAACAAGAACGGCTATTTACAAAGATTATATTTGCTACATATGTTTGTTTTTGTACTGCGTGCTTATACCACGTACTGAGATTTAGGCCACAAAAAGGAGAGATAACTAAGAATATATTTTTTTGGATTATTTGGTTATATCTTGAGCAGAATTTTCTACACGTAATTTTTGGTAAGTAAAATTACAGTTGGTGTACATATGTAACTTCTAATAATTAAGATACAATGACAAAATGTAATTATAATCTTTGATAAAATGGCTAATGAGTTTAGAATTCGCTACATAAACGATTTGGAGGTGAGGCGCTTCGAACATATTTTCAAAATTACTCTGCACATTGCATTTAGGCAAGTGCCTTTACCACTACACTACACCTTCACACAGTCTTTTCGTCTCATTATAAAAATATATCACTGTATTACAGACAGTCGTAACGTCAAATGAGCGATTATTGATAAAGTTAGTGGTTTGGTGCGATCGTTTATCTTAAAATGAATAAGCAAAGTATTAACTTGTGAAATACGCGCGAAAACTCTGCAGTACTCTATTGCTTAATTTTTTCCGCTTAAAAGAGCGAGGTTGTAGAAATACGTGGGAAAAAG
This sequence comes from Medauroidea extradentata, assembly GCA_003012365.1. Lineage (NCBI taxonomy): Eukaryota > Metazoa > Arthropoda > Insecta > Phasmatodea > Phasmatidae > Medauroidea > Medauroidea extradentata. The sequence continues at coordinate 57,817 of PNEQ01029432.1, read as the reverse complement.
TGTCCTGCACATGATCATGTGAGAGATTTCCGAATTAAATTATTTCATGTCGAAGTAATTTTCACTCAAGAATAGCAGAACGGAATCCGTTCAAGAATTGGCCCCTTGGGAACAATTTCGAATGCTGGCGTATTAGTCCATGCATCATTGCCATTATCAGAATCAATAGCTGATAACCTAATTGCCAAGAAATCTACATGACACAATAACTGCAGACGTGAAATTCATCTCTCGTATTAAATTTTTAAATTTTTTTATTTTCAGTTTCAGCATTTTTTTTAAATACAAATAATTTTTATTCTTTATTTTTATGAGCATAACATTGTAGCCTGCGATGTCTTTATCCACTGTGATTTTTTTTTAGTTTGGTATATCAGATGGTTATAGTGTAGTCCTTAAAACAGAAACATGCAAAATATGAATTTAACAAGCCATTACACGAAAACTATGGCAGATAAAAAAATTTCATAAGAGCCAAATTTAGTCACATTTAGTGTCTAAAATAATAAAAAAAAGTATCTGGTACAAATAAAAAAAATGGTGATGAAAATTGCGGTCGACTGCGCCCTTAAGGAAAAAGGGCTAATTTTCTCAAGTATGATAACCTGTTGTTGCAACTTTCTTCGGGCGATGTCGTAGCCAATGAATTTCAATATCACACAAACTGCTTTGTTAGTTTCAATCGCCGTTTTAAACATTCTCAGGTCGTGAAATATGGTTATGAGACTTCACATACTGAACAATGTAAGATGTTGGAGGAAATTATTGGTATTGTGGAGGAGGATATCAAAGCTGAGAGAATATACTTCCCTATTAAGGTTCTGTACGTATAAATGTGTGCGAGAGCTAATCTGAGTTGCACACTAGCAATTAATTGAACCAGGTTGAAATCTACGATATTACAACACTTTCCTTTAGTTCTGAAGGAGGAAATGGGATTTCGAAATGAAGTAGATTTATTAAGCTGTGCTCTAATGAAGGACATAGTGAAAACATCTTTGATGCCAACATCTTCATCTGAAGGGTATCGAATCATTTCAAAAGCAGTTTAAATTTGCCGGCGTGAATTGTTATAGACGAAATATGAGTTTCAAAAGTATGAGTTTTCTGTAGGCTGTCAAAATTTCTGCTCCTGATTGACTTAATTGTCTTATAGGCCTAGTTATGATCTTATATGGGGCTTCTTATGAGGGTAACACTGAGAATGAGCAGAATATTCTTTCAATTTCACAACTGATTTAATACAATACATAGATACCTAATGCACATGAAACCCTACAACCCACGTGTTTTGGTCTTCTCATTCACTCAAAGTTTAAAAATACTTATCTGATAAATCAATTACATCGCCTGGGCATACCTGTGAGTTACAACAGAGTTAATTAGGCCTACATTGAGCGGAAAATGGATGACTCAGTTTTACAACAGTTCGACAATGAGGGTATGGTCTCACAGAAATGTGTTATGGCCTCTGTACTGTTGCAGCAGTGGACAACACTGATCATAATCCATCTTCTACGACTTCAAAATATTAATTTCATGGGACAACAATATCATTATTTCAAGCTAGGAATGGTGAACAGATGGCAAGAAGAAAATTTTCCTTTCGTGACTGGTAATAAAAATAATTAAGACTCCTAAATCAGTTTACAACTTTCCCCCCATCTAACATGAGATTTGAAATATAGTCCAAATATGTTGCCAAGAGACACAACAGACACAAACACTGACATTCTTCATCAGGAGTTACAGAAACAGGACCAATGGGCCAAGCATGTAACTTTACATCTTGATCAGAACTCAGAAGACACAAGAATACATTCTAAAATCACTTGGTCGGCATATCATTGGGAACTGTCAACAATCGTAGAGCCATACATATGCGGGTTGTTTCCTTTGTTTAAAAAAATCATCAAATGACCCGAGAATGATCCCTCATTCAATGCCCTAGTCACAAAAGCAGCTCAGCGCCTAAATCCAAACCAAATTCCTGTTTTCACTGGAAATCAACCAATATATACGTTAATGAAACAACTTCAGTGGAGCCATTAGTCTGTTAAAGATGTTGTAATCATATAAACACAGGCCTCCGCATGTGTACATAAAAAAACATGCTGTATGGCGTTTTCAGCTCACTTTCACGAAATACAATGTCGGGACGTAGTACTTTTGTTGGACTAGAAGTCTGGAGGAGTTTATCTAATAAAAGTGATGCCAGAAAAAATATCTGGTATGAAATAAATTATATAATTAATAATTAAAAGGCAGTTAAAAATGTATAAATTTTTATATTTTAAATTTAGTTGCGTATAGTTAACTCTTAATTAATGCGAAAAACGGCGATTATGTGTCAGAGAACTTTTTTTACATTGAAATATATTATGTACATTTTTGGGGGTTATCTCTAGCAGTTTAGTACTGTATACATTACTAGTGTGTAATCGTAATGCTCTACATGTATATGTTACCAGTACAAATTGATATTCTGCATTGGTATAATGTGGTCTAATAACACTGGTCTGCCAGTTCCGTGACTGATATATACCGATTCTGCAGACATTGAAGTATTTTTTCTTTAAGAAACGGCTACCATCATAATACTCATCGAATTTATATGTACGCTCACAAGCATCCAACAACGGACTAGATCCGGCCATGTGACCAATACTACCAAGTAATATTATACCTACTACGTTTTCGTAAACATTTATTGATTTTTTATCATGAACTTTACATTTTGGTTTTAACCAGGGTGCATCGGTACAGTTGTTGGTGAATTGGTTGAGGAAGTGGGAGACACTGTGCAGGAATGAGTGTGCAGGGTAGAGATATAACTGCTAGCCTAGGTGAGCAGTTAGGTTAGTTGAAAGGGGAGTAAATGATGTACTGACAGCCTAACCTGGCAAATGCGGACAGGTGCTAGTAACATTTCAGCAAGTGATAATGAGCGGGTTAAATGTACTCCTTATCAACACTCCCCATCGAAGGTTGAGGCTTTTCGTGAAATTATTGCGGACTTACAAAAACAGCATATAATCTGCAAATGTAATTCACCTCGTGCGTACCCTACCGTTTTAGTAAAATAAAAGATACCGGGGAAATTCCGTCATGTGCTTGGTTGTCTTCAGCTGAATGATAAAATCCATGTTAACCCCTATCCTCTGCTATCCTCTGTTATATTTCAGTTTTTGATTTAAATTTCGCCTTTCATCTGTCCGTGTTAGATTCTGAAAGCCAGAAGTTTAAAGGTTTTGTCACACTCTGGGGACATTTCAAATGGAAACGGGTACCGTTGTTTGGGGATCATCTTCGGTGTCCAGGGTTTATCGCGGGTCTTGAGTCAGTTGCTGGGGGATTATCAGTAAAAGTTTTTAATTTCTTTCCTGGATGATATTGGCATATATTCTACTAATTTTGATAACCATTTTGAGAATGTAGGAAAGGTTCTGCAAAAATTACGAGAGCTGGCTTCACCATAAACCTCGATAAGGTTTGCTGGGCGAAGAAACAGATAATGTTTCTGGGGATTTGTGATTAAGCATGGATTATGATAAAATGAGTTCTATTTTTTTTTCCTCGCCCAAGAATGTAACGAGGTTACGGGATTTTTAGGTATGCTGGTTTTTTACGAAGTTCATCCCCCATTATGCTGGGTTGTGTGTCCCACTGAACAGTTTAAAAAGAAGGACGTAGAATTAAATTAGGGACAGAACAACAGATAAGTTTTGAGAAACTCAAGTTGGCCGTTTCTCATCCCCGGTTTTGCTTCTTCCTTATGTTTAGTGCAATTTAGTGTTGTAAGTACATAGTTGCGTATAGTCCCGCGATAGGGACAGTGTTGATGCAGGGCGAAGAGAGCGAGATGAAGCCGATAACATTTGCTAGTCGAATGTTGTCAAGAATAGAATTACAGTACTTATGAGAAGGGGGCACTGGCTTGCGTATTGGGGTAGAGAAATTTGGGTGTTATTTGGAACGTGCAGATATTGACTTGCTGTCAACCAAGCACTCACATAGTTGTTTACCCATCCACAGAAACTAGATAAAACTGGCAGATAGATCATGTGTCTCATTAAGTTTAAAATCATGCACGTTTTTGGGGAAAGTAGGAGTTGCTGACACACGGTTTAAAATGTATAATCCTGCGGTATTTGAGATTACGAGAAAAGTTAATGAAAACGAAGAAATATGTAGTGTTTTAAATTTGATTCCTGAGTTCTTCGTCATATTCGTTCTGGAAGGAAGTGGATAAACAAAAACTTATGAAGAACATTTCTGAGGAAATTTGAGGGAAGTTTCAAATTCGTAAAAAAAAAAAAAAAAGAAAAAAAAATATTTGTTTGGTGACTAACAAAGGGAAGAATCGTGTTTGAGTGCCAAAAACCATTCGGCCCATGTTGAAAAATTTTCATTATTCGCCCTCGAGTGGTTACGTGGGTAGTCGTAAGATGGAATTCAAAATGAAACGGGAATTTTTGTGGGTTGATATGCGAAATGCTATTCAAGAGTATGTTTGGACTTTTCAAGAGTGCCAGTGTTCTAAATAATCATTGAAAGTAAGATGGGGTACTATTCTATCCAGCCACCGGAAAGAGTCTGGATACGTCAATTTATTGACATTTTTTACCCTTATCTAGGTCTAGAATAATGATGGACGGGTTCTCCTGATTTGCCTGTGTAGATTCGCTTCAAGAAATGAAAGCTTCCACTATCTGTGCAAGGTTACAGAGTAATGTGTTCAAAATCTTTTGTAGCCCAGAAATGCTTGTGTGCGATAATGAGTCGTAATCCTCTGGTAAGCAGATGCACGATTTATGATTTATATGGAGGATCAATCTCGTTCATACCAGCCCATATTATCCCTGCCCTTACCTAGTAGAGAGATTATACAAGTCAATAAAGGGCGCTCTAATTATAAATCACATCACCAGGACCAGCACGAACGGGATCACCAATAGCTTTGTTTGTGGCGTGGAACAATGTCTCACTTTCTGCTACTGGGAAATCACCAGGAATGAAAATGTTCGGGCGAGAAGTTCCTCACCCCCTTATTTGCTAGTGAATCATTAGTGTTTAGCGGTGATACACATCTGAATCTTAATATCACCCGTGGCCGAAAGGTCAGACATTTTGTCTTTCAATAAGGTGATCCGGGTTCGATTCTCGGCGGGGTCGGTCCCCAGAAGATCTAGCATGACTCCCGATCAATAAACGCTAGCTACCGAGCATCGCCTCGTTCCTCTGGCCACCATCTGGCAGCGCCACCTGTTCTTGACCAGGACGCATGCTTGTACCTATGTTTTAACCAGCCTGCACGAAAATTCTAGTACACTCACTTCAAATTATCACATTAAAACAAATGTGGTGGACATAAGCAAACATCACAGACCCCTTTAAAACACTCGGAATGGGGATCTCAAACGGCTCTGCAGCTTTAACACTTTCTAGTAACACCAATAAAAATAGTAGAGGACAATAAACACTCACTAATTAAACCAAATTCGAAATTACAAAAAAATTAACTTAAGGTTGTTCAAGTGAGGAAAAAACATAATTTTATATTTGTATGAAACAGTGTTAGTTTTGTACACATTACTTGAGAGTACACATACTTCTAACGGAAAAAAATTAGCTCATATAGTTTTCCCGTAATGGCACTTCAAAGTCAAAATTTGCGTGTTTTTACTTCATACAAAACTTGAAAACCAGATAACATAATGAAATGAAAAAAATCACATCAAAACCAAATGTCCTGGTCTATGGCTTGTAGCATTTAAAACTCATTACAAAAAATATTTATGTGAAATAAAAAATTTCAAAATTTGAAATTTTTTTTGGTACTTTTAGAAAATTATTTTAAACACAAAAATATTTTATAATGGGTTTGTATATGCTTCAAGCCGTCGACGGCGACGTGTAGTTTTGATGAGATTTTTTCCATTTCATTATATTTACTGGTTTTCAAGTTTTGTATGAAGTAAA
>PNEQ01029432.1:21316-51735 GCA_003012365.1 Medauroidea extradentata | reverse complement strand
CCCACCCACAAAATAAGCCTAGAAACTTGCAAGAATCAAATAATACTTAACAAAAAAAAAGAGACTCCAAGGACACTATAACGTGGATATACCTCTATTTTCATGTATAGTACTCGTTTACATCTAGATCTCCAATTGTTTTATAAGGTTTTAAAACCGTAAAGTGTGTCTTCTTCACCAACTCATTTCCATCTGGCAATCCTAGATTTACACTGATAGGGGTAGAGAAAGATAGAATATTGAAAGATCCACTAAAGGACATCGACAACTTTGATTATACATATTCAGTATTTTTGCGCACATTGCCCTTCCCACGAGCAATTATATCACAAACTTTATTAGGACACTACTTGAGATCCTGGCTGCATCTTTGCAAGACACGTTTGTGGGTTTTCAACAAGAACTAATACACTGTTTCCACACCTCGGTAAGATTCAGATTGATTGAGACTGAGAAATTTTGGTCAGTGCTTAGTACCGAGGTCTTCAGCGTTGGTGAGTATGGAGCAGCGTCAGAATGAAGAGGCGGAGGAAACGGGAGATCCCCGAGAAAACCCGCGAACCAACATTATCGTCCATCACGATTTCCACATGCGAAAATCCGGGGACTGATCCCACCAAGAATCGAACCCAGATCGCCTTAGTGGGAGGCGAATGGACTGACCATTCGGCCACTGTGGTCCCCCATAGTGTCTTAGCTTATCCGAGGAAATTAACTGAAACATTTTTCGATGGATTGTAGTCTCTCATTTATTTTAAGTGTTTAAAGTAACTGGTGCATGAATAACATAAACATATTTAAACTGCACGCGGTGCCTGGTAGAATGGCCGCTGTGGTTACCTTCTTGAAGTTTCATGTCCTGGCAACAACATAAGTTGCAGCTGCATTCATAAGGCAACTGTGAGCATTTAGAAGTTTATACATACTTTCAGAATGCTTGCTACTGAACTCGTGTTTTTAAGTCCTATCTTACCCAAAAAGGGAAAGAATAGAAATCAAACTTATCTTAAACACCAGTTTTGACCTATCAGAGTTTGCCTATAGTAAAATAATGTTTTTTTATTGTAACAAATATTCGATGGTTATCTTACAATTTCCACGGGAAAATCATTTCAAATTTTATTTCATGCACCTCAAGTCTTTAATTGTATCTAGCTACTTGATTAACATAAGAAATAAAAGTGTATATTTGAATACTTTTCGGCTGCCTAAAATATGTTCCATGAAGCTTCAATTCAAACATATTAATTTTTAAAATTTGGATATACCCATCATACAACTTCCAATGTGATTATGAGAAAACCTGTGGACGCAAGCTATTTCAGTACTCTGTCTCAGAAAACCAGGCAAGACAAAAAAAGCTAAGATGGTCTATAGTCAGACCATATGTATAAATATAATTTATAATAAATTCAACAAGGAGTTATGCCAAACAAAACAGAAAGAAGAACACAAGTAAAACCGAAATGGAAAACCAACTGACAAACCAAGAGAACTAAAAAGACTCGAAACAACACAATAAATTCAGCACAGACATTTACTTGGACGTAAACCAGACAATACATATGACTGGGTGAAGGCTACGAGGAGTCTCTCACGTAATACTGGACGAAACAACAATGAAGACACAGAATAACAAAATAAGGTTTCTTAGACGTGCTTGCCGCAAGATTACTGACTGAAAATGAAAAGACTTTGTTCATCGGCTGTAGATTCTTAATCGGAACAACGTTTTTCAGTTCTAAGAGTTAAAGTGTGGATTGTTCCATTCTCTAAACAAAATTGAGTTATTGGCCAGTTTAAGTTTTCTGTACACTTTTGCGGAAATTTTCTGGTCTTTTCGCGATAGTAATACCGTCCAAGAACGGACGGATCCCAATCGTGTGTAAATTGTATTGTAGGCCTGAGTGAATTGAAAAAGTACCATATTCATCCAGTTTGTGGATTTCATGTTGTCAGATCATAAATATGTCATCTACACAGCGTGGCCAGACTTTAGGTGGAGTGTCAGGCCTTAGGCCCTAAACACACGATGCCCAAAACCGTATCAGTTTTCATATCATGGGTATGAAATCTGCTACGTTTTGGGCATCGTGTATTTGGAGGCGTGCTCGAAATTTCCATGAAAATGTTAGTCATGAATGGCGAGAGTACCATGCCTTCAGTTTTGTAGTGTGCAATGCATGCATTTCTGTTCAATTCGTTTATTTGCAAAGCTATGTTTAATGTTTGTTTACCTAAATGTTATTTTGGTGATTTACTGTATTGGTTACTATTTGTACTATTGACAGCAACAGTAAACCGGGAATCTAACCCGGATCGCCACGGTTAAAACGAGCACCATAACCTTAGCGCCAACCTTGACCCCTGTTCCTTCCTCCCTCCTCTGACACCCAACCCCTTCCCCGTGAAGCTTTAGTTGCGTGCAAGACTTTAAACTCAATCCGTCGTCGCCTTTGAAGGCACAGAACTTTCAAACATCTAACTGCTGGCATTCCAAAGTAATTTAACATTATCCAACCCACTGAACGTCACGTGTTACTAGAATATGTAATAAGGTGTAGTAAAGAAACCAAGCTTTTACGTACCTATGTTCGCGTGATACTTTTCTCTGTCTTCATATGTGAAGAATATTTTCCTGAAGTGTTGATATACAAATTTACAATACCTGTATAATACGTATTGTCGTGACATTTTTTTAAATTAAATTGTTTGTAGGAGGTTGTAATTGTGTATTAGTAGTGTATATAAGTACAGTATCATTCAAGAAATCCAAATAAATTATGTTTTGTAAACAATATCGTATTTACGGTAGTTTTTCAAATTATATATATTTATTTTGCAGAACAGTACGTTGGATGTGTGTGTGTGAATGAATGTGTGTAATCAGCGTGTGTGTAGGAGTGTATCTAGGTGTGTTGGTGTGTGTTTGTGTGAGGCGAAATCAGGCAACGGATTTTACTCTTCTTTATTCACGTGTTTTTACATTGAAGATACATTTTGTGTTAGACAATTATGCTTCAGATTCCGTAGATATTTCCCATGCTCTACTAACGTATTTTTATTTACATGTGCATGTAATTTACATAATTATAAACAAACAAGAACATTTGAAAATTTGCTCCTAAATATTATTTTATAGTTAGAAAAATACGTAATTTCGGACAAAGCCGCATGAAATACCGCTCCGATTTTTTTCCCAAATTCATTTTAGGTGCGCGATTTTGAAACATTGCAGCCTAAACGAAAGTAAGAACGAAGAAAATGAAGCGAATCATCTGAATTGAGTTTCTAAGCCACTATCGTCATCGTATTCCACTGTTCTTGTTACCACGGCACAAAAAAAAAGTAATTTTAAAATTTAAAAACAAAAAAAAAAACAGTTTGGATTTTCAAATTCATTTCCTAGAATTCTAATTTATAAATTAGAAAATAATTAACGTCACAAGACATATTTATTACTGCTAAAACGGGAATGTGTATGTATGAGAATCTATGTGCTTATATATGTATTATACAGAAACACATATTCCATCACACACACACGATCACACACATTATAAATTCACACACAAACACATATATATCGTCGTTGCCGGTGAAAAACCTCCTATGTGTCATCAGTTGTATTAAAAGAGACTTCGTAATAAAATTTGTGTACGCAATTGTACTTAAGTTTACAGACTAATACAAATGAATTATGTGTATGTAGTTATGTGATAGTTAATACCCCAAACACTAACAATAATATGTGATCTTGTTTTTTTACCACTTACCTGAAAAATTTAGAATTTTGCACATAGGAGGTTTTTCACCGGCAAGGACGATATATTAAAGATCAGAAAGAATGCAGAAAGTGATGTGAATGCTTGCATGATCCTAATGGGTCTAGTAACACATAATGATTATTATTATCATAATTAATATTATCATAATAATAATTATTTATTTATTTTATTTATTTATTATGTTTAAAGTGCCATCCAACAGTCTTGCGACCAATAACAGGATGACACTAAACAAATAACAGATACAAATACAGAAAACAAATACAGAAACGCAGAATAAACAATTAACAAAGGACATATAAATGAATACAGACATATAAAACAAAGGACTAGACACGTACAACACACACCGACAGGACAACATGCAGTAAAATATTTAAAAAGAAGACAGACAGAACTGTGACACACTTAATCAACCTTATTTCAAGTCCCAGAATACAATTTTTCTATCCTTAAAAGGATCAAATTTACAAATATCATTAAAATTGAATATACGTCTGTTAATTAAGTTTTATTTTTAGATAATGCGTAAAAAAATTAAAGTTTCTACTAATACGATTAGGCACCTTTAAACCTGTATTCTTTATAATAGTTTGACAATCAAAATAATAGAGAAAGGAGTTAATAAAAAATAGAGCATCATTAACTATCCTACGAGCATATAAAGCGGTAGTCTTAAAATCAGTAAGAATATCCACGTAACTGAAAGGCATTAACGGTTGAGAGAATCTCATGTAAATAGTTTTAAATCATTTGTATTGTACTGACTCAATACGATTCGAGTCCGTGATGGTAATGCTATTCCAAATAACGGAGCAGTATTCTAGCTTGGGTCTAATCAAAGCATAGTAAAGGCTAATTAAGGAATCCGGAGAAGAAGCATTACAGGTCAGGAATTTTACTAACCTTAGAGTACGATGAGCATTGGAGATTAACTTATCAACATGTGAATGAAAATAAAGTTTACTATTTAATAATATTCCAAGATCATGTACATTATCATTACGTTTAATTTTGCAATTATTTACCGAATAGTCAAACTTTATAGGGTTAGTTTTACGCGTAAATGTAATACAGATAGTTTTATCATAATTTAGATTCATACTATTATTCTTGCACCACTTACGGACTACGTCAATATCAGCTTGAAGTTTAATGCAGTCAGTTATATTACTAATTTTAGCAAATATTTTCAGGTCATCAGCATATAATAGGCAATTAGCAAATTTTAATTGCTATACAATATCATTAACGAACAGATTAATAAAAGAGGGGACAAAGTGCCACCTTGAGGAACACCTGAGGATGCAAGAAAGGAAGTGGAAAAGACATTCTTAACTTTGACAGTAAAAGTTCTGTTCATCAGATAGCTCTGAATCCATTTAATATAGGTACAATCGAGACCTAAGTGCTTAAGTTTATGTAGAATGATGGAATGTTGACTAGTATCAAATAGTTTTTTTAGATCAAAATATTTAGCATAATATTGACCTCTCGATATGACAGCACTATAAATTTCATTAATGTATTCAAATAAATTAGTTCTAGTATTTCTTTTATACTGAAAACCATGTTGACAATTGGATATTATATTCTTATAATGAAAATTAATATGTCTGTGTATTATTTTTTCCATTACTTTAGAAAATGTACAAAGAAGCTAAATAGGCTTGTAGTTAATAAGACTATGTTTATCTCCTTTTTTAAAAACAGGAATTACGTTAGCCTGTTTCCACATGTTAGAAAAAATACCACAAGACAAACTAGTATTAATGACCTTAGTTAATATGGGGGCAAAGATTTTAGCACAGGCTTTAATTATAAAATTAGGGATACCATCTGGTCGTGAATATTTACTAGATTTAAGATTTTTGATAGACCAAAGTACTAAACTATTGTTGATTGTAGGGATAGGTAAGTGAGTATTAGAATCAGAGGAGAAATGTATATTGGAAGTTTGGGAAGGTTTTTCATAGATCTCAGCAAAATGTTGACCAAACAGGCTAGCTACATCACTTGGATCTTGTATTAAATCACCGTTATTGATAATGGTTAAATTAGGATGGTGACCATCTTCAATCAATTTTACATACTTCCAAAATTGTTTGGGATTACGTTTAATATTGTTATTTATTTCAAGAAGCCAAATCCTTTTATCAGCTCTAATTTTGTTCTTCACCAATTTGCGCTGCGCAGAGAAATTTGAATAATTTTGTTCATTCTTTTGATTTTTATACTTTCTGTAAAGATTTTTTTTCTTAATAAGCTTAATAAGAGCAGAGGAAAACCAAACAGGGTATTTTCTATTTGATGTCAAGGTTAATGGTGTGTAAGAATCAATAATTTTTAAAGTGTTATCAGCCAAATATTCAACCATAATGTTAACATTATTCATATTAAAGATAGGGCTCCAATCAAATATTTTTAGGGCGTAATACAATGAGAGATAGTCACCGTTGCGGTAATCTCATAATTATAACTAAAATAATAATAAGATTATCATAATAATAATTATAATAATAATTAATATTGATGTATGTACCCCACGTGTCACAATTAATGTAAGGAACAAGCGAATAAAGCTTAATTTTTTGGTATAATCAGTTTATTTCCAGCGAAATGACGTGTATCTTACATGTCTTAACTATTTTTTTATTATGTACTTGGTAATGTCAACTTCATCAATACCAAGCCTTACGTAAAACTCAAAGGCACTGCGTGCCATTTGTGGAAACGTGCCTAAATTATCGTTGAATATTTTCTTCACGTATTCTTCCATGTGTTCCACAGGCCGGCCACTAAATGTGATGTTTCCTAAGGACCTAAGAAAAGATAACACAATTATTAATTTTCTCACCACAGGTACGACTTGGTAAATGCAGTATACATGCGTGTAAACAATTTCTGTAAATAAAGCTAAAAACTTGTGTGAGGGAATGTTGGTACACTGGTATCTGGCCAATATAGAGTTTTGATAAAGGGTAGGGTTTCGAGTATAAACAATAGTCATGTCCCAGACCTTACCTAAAAGAGTGTCAGGTCAGAATCGATTTGTCCGTTAGCATTCTCGCTAATAAATAAAAGTTTCTTCTCTCGAGATATAATTAGTTCATACAACTTTTACTGCAGTCTCACACCACATACTTAATAAAACTAATTTTATTGAATAATTTGCTCGTTTGTCTGTCTTTATCTGAATAACTAGTTTGTTCTGTATCGTAAAAAAATTATTTTCCAACTTAAGAGTGTCACGGTACGTTTTAAGTTACCGTTGGAGTTTTATCATTTGACGTAACTGGTAATAAATTTGTTTTCCTCAGATACGATGTACACAGGCTAATCAATTGTTAAAAATTCAAATTTGGAAAAAATTCTCAGCATGCATTTAATTTCTTTTTTTGTAATTTGATTGATAAACAGTATTTGCTAATTTTATATATTCTGTATTGTTCTGCTAACGGTTGGTTAACGTAGGAACTCATAGCAGAATTTGTATCGCGTGGTGTTGAACTATCAGACGCTGATTATATTTTGTGCACTTTGAAATTATTCATAAGTATTGGCGCATTCTAATATATAGGGAATATCTTAAAAAAAAAGCGCAATCTTAAGAATAGACGTTTCAAGATAAATAACGTAAACTTCCTCGTTTTATTGTATGATTCGAAGTTTGATTGCCTACTTTCTGAAATCATTCGTGGATGGTGATATGCATCAATAGACTATGCGATAATTGCTAGTTTGGAATGAAATATTTTACTAGCAATGAGACGGCCATATAAAAAGTATTTTACTCTTCTAGCCTGTGATTATGAATATTGGATAAACTGTACTAATATGCATTTTGTAAGACTGTTTAAAATTCGATAAATTTACAGCATTTTTACTGATAACTTAAAATTGAAGCATAGCCTATTGATGCATAAAACTATCCAAATAAGTATTTACTTTATGTGGAAAAATATCTGCATAACAAAGCGATGTTGGGTGTTATTGCGATGTGGATTTAACGTTCTCAGGTCACAACCTTACAATTTGCAAAAAAAAAAAAAAAAAATTCTCTCAAACCAATAAAAATTTCCATATATTTTTGCACTTTACGCATTATAAAACATTTAAGTTTTACTATGAATATTTTTATCAATAATTAAGTCACATAAGACAAATAACAATTTCTTTTTTTCCACATGAAATACATGAAACGGCATTTGTGCATGTGTAGTACACTTTCAGTGTATGAGTCGACTTCTAATAAGCAAAACTTGTCTGAAGTAATAAAACTCGCTCAATAGAGAATTACATCGGGAAAAATTTATATCACCTCGCAGGACGTGCTCATTAGTTTCGAGACTAGTTGCAAGCATTGAGACAACTTTTGATACAGAACTTAGTGACATAGAAACCAATATCTAAAACGAACAAGTATGTGGTTGAAAATACGATCGTAAAGGTACAGAGCTTGACCTCTTCCAAAGTTATCGTGTTGGCCTTTTTATGTGTGTTCAATAATGAACAGTGTTGCCAGAAAACCACATAATTTTGGTTCACTGCCATGAGGCTTTATCGAACATCATGTACGGTAGTTATGTAAACCAAAATAAAAATATCATGGTAAACAATAACAGAATTATGGTATACACTAATATATCGTATGAGGAGGTGCATCACACTCCAAATACAGATTTTAGAGCCCGTATACAATTTGCGTATCCCGAAGGATGACGTTAAATGAGGCCTTACGATGGAGAAGCGTCTGAACGAGAGGGGCGTGAGAAACGGGAGATCCCCGAGAAAACACGATGGCCAGCGACATCGTCTGGCACGTTCACACACGCGAAAAACCCGGGGGCCGACCCCACCGGGAATCGAAACCGAACCGCCTATAGGTAGGAGGCGATTGGTCTGACCACTCGGCCGCCGATGCACCTTGGTATACATTCTTGAGCATATCTCGAACAAAAATAGTAATAAATTACAGTATTTATCTGTGTTTACAGATATATGCTGCGTATAAAAGAGCAAATGAATAAAGGTGAGTAACAACAACTTGTTGAAAACAAAGCAATTATCTGTTCTAAAATGTAGTTTTATTTAAAACAGAAATATAACTTCACTGACAATTTTAAATAAAGATCTATGTATTAATGACATACAGCAGTATGAAAACGTATTTTAAATAAAAAAATGAGTTAATTTTCGTTATTTGCATTCGTAAACCTCAGTAACCAGAATTGGGAAATTTCATTTCGTTTACAAAATTTAAACTTAACTTCCAATAATTTTTAAATGTGCCCTCAGTTACTTGAGGAAATAATGCGTGTAAACAGTTTGCTTTTGTAAGGTTCTCGAAGTAACTCCTCTGCAGTGTAGGTATACTGTCAAGAATGAGTATAAAATTTTCTATACTTCTATGTGCCGTATTTACAATATGTGCCTAATGTAAATAGTTTATTTATCAACACATATTTACTGGAATAAAAACTTACAAAATATCGGCGTTAGAAATGGCTAGTCGTAACATACTATATTACACGCTGAGAAAATTTTTGTTATTAAAATTGACATATTATTATTATTACTATTATTATTATCTAACTAGAATGCATTTTTATTTTTCATCTGATCACAAATAACAGGATTTATAATTTATTTTTTACCATGCTGTCTTTGTCTTAGTAATATTAGAATGTAATTAATTATTGTTATGATATGTTTATATATTGTAACGTGCTAGAAGTGTTTATGAACGAATTATTTGAGGACCCTTATTAGAATTAAATTCAAGAAGGAACATTTGATGTTATTCTTAATGGAATAAGTTTCGAATTGTTATTATCTACACAATACTTACATTCCATTATTTTCTCAGTCATGTTATGAGAAGCGTTAGGGGCTCTTATTCTTAGGTATAAACATTAAAATTGTGTGTGTGTATATATATTTTTTTCTCACACATGTTTCAAACAGCTTACGCTCGCATACAGAAAGTACATAAAAAGGTTGACTTATTTCGTAGCATGGTGATGGGAGCAGGGTGAGAGTGTGGCAAGTACTATTTACTGATATGTGTATTTCAGGGTACGTTTACCTCAAGCTTACATGAAGTTATATAAGCATTTTTCAAAACAAGTAGTACAAAAAATATGTTTGCAATTTATATGAGAACGCTTTTCAAAATTGCTACACACTGAATACAGTACTATGCAGCATTAATTCAGGTCTATATTACAATTAATTAATAATTATAAGATTTGATACAGAATGTAACTTCATTATAGTTAATTTTAAAGAACGCACTTTGTACCTGAATCTACACTTTCAAAACTTCATTAAAATTGTTATAAGAAATTCAAGTTTAGCTGTGATAAGCAATGTTAAGCTAAGTTTCTTTATATGTATCCTAGAGTTTCAGTTTACGCTTGAACTGTCTTATTTTGAGTAGGGCTTAGCTATTCTATTCTATGGGAATTTATTTACTTCTGGAACGTACTGTATGAAAAGGATTCAATCCATTTTTTTAGTTAACGAACATTAGTTCTAAATTATTTCTTCATCTAGTGTCATGTTTATGAATCATTGAACTTGTTTGTTGTGGGAATTCCACTATTTACAATATTACACTTTTGACACCATAAAAATAACTGAAGTAACGTAACTGTAACTATTACAATTTTCATTACTATCACCATTCCCAATATCGTAAATTGAACCTCATTTATAACAGTAATTATTGAATACATCATTAAAGGGTTACTCATAGTTCGATTAGGCAATGACATCGTTATAAATTTAGAAGCAAAACCAATTCACTCCGTAAATATGATCATATACTTACCAAGAGCCGGCGAGTTTGTTTGTAAACACTTCACTAACGTAGTTTCCTGTCGTGGTCTCGAACACACCAAAGACGACGTAGTCAACTACGCCCAAAATATCGAACGTTCCAGATCCCACAGACACATCATCGCTGTCGTTTCTCGAGACGACGTAAGTGAAGTGAATCTGTCAAAAATGTCATCACATTGTTTCCATGGTTATAACTCTGACCGTATTTGGTATTAAAATATTTGTAACTCTAGTTTTGAGAATAATTCTTTTAACTTCATGACAACATTGTTTGCTTACGTGAAAAATATTATAAACACAATTAAATATTCACATTAAAATTATTTATTCTGTTAAACCCTACCTTCGGTAGCGGAATTAATTGCTAAAGTATGCATTTATTGTACAGTTACGATGAAAGTACCTAAAGGGATAATTCAGAAAATTATTTTCTTATTCCAGTAGACACAAATATTTTCTATCGCTAAATGTTTTTATTTTGTTTGTATTAACGAGTTCTGGTTTAATACTGAAAATTATAAATACATCAAATATTTGTCTCATGTTTTTACACAGTTGCAGTGTAATTTCACTGAGTACACTATTTATTGTTACGTGGGCTTCGTTTAATTAAGTTTTGAGACTATTTTTTTATAATTATTCTTGCCTCCATGTTATTACACTTACATTCCTGCGAGTTACGTAAAACCTTATTGACTGAATTTAAAACACTTAATAAATTAAACGCCAAAAATTTTATAAACATGCTGAATTTCTTATGTCAAATTTTAAATCTGCAAATATAAAATTGTAATTAAAACTGTACAATGATACATATACAGCGTCATTTCACTACAGATTATTTTGCTTTACATCTCATTTCAGTTTTATAAATTTGTTTATTTATTAATTTACTTATTTTATGTTTTTTGCCCGTTTTTAACAAATGAAATGTGTTTTAGCTACAGTATTAATGTTGCGAAGAAGGCAATTTTTTATGTGGTGAAATGGTGAAAATAATACGTATTTAATAAATATTAAGTTTATTCATCATACATTGTAAGTACATTACTAAAAGTTAGTTTTTAAATTTTCTGTATTTTTCACATGAGAGTTCAGAGACGTATTGATAAATATTTTTATTGTGAGATTTTCAATATGTATGTAATAACACCAAGGCCTTTTTTTTTTTTTTAATTATCCGTGTTAACAAGAAAGAAACTACAAAGAATGTTTAGAGTTATTGGTTTTTCTAATGATGGCTGTTGTAAGAGTAACCGTTTGTAACCAGACTATATTTAACATTATGTAGCTCCTGATCGATGCTAGATTCGTCACAAATATCTATGGCTCTGTTCACCTGCGTGAGATGGATGTCTTACACGCTAGTGGTGCGATACGGCATTCAGATGCTTATATGTGTAGTATTTCTTTATAATCTGTGATTTAATATCTGGCCAGAGTAGATCACAATAACGTCTATGAAAGGTAGAGCTCCTTAATTTTCGACTTCCATGGTTAATGTTGTGTTACTGTGCAGGTTGTCGATACGATTTAGGAACTGCTGTAAGGTGTTCAGCTCATATGGCCAAATTACGAAAGTATCCTCTACATATTTGTACCAATAATATGGTTTATATTCACTCTCATTTATGTCTTCTTCCTCAAAATGTGCCATATAGGTGTTGGGTAAAAGCCTTGGAGTGAGGATCCCAAGAATACTCCTTTTCTAGTAAAGTTTTGGCCATTGAAGGGGGAAAAGGACGTGATGAAGTTGTCAGTAAGGTTGACCAGGTCACTGTCGGTTACAGTGTTGTTTAAATGGCTTCAAACCATATGTAGTGCTTCTTTTATAGGGATTTTCGTAAAGAGCGATTCCGCACCAAAGCTTACTAACAGGTACGTGTCTTCGAAATGAATTCGTTGGATAATATCCGCCAAATGCCATTAATATTAGCTGGTTCCCGAAACTTTGTTTGCGGGATTTTCAATTTAATGCAATTGTATTTCTGAAAAAAAAATTTTAAAGTGTTAATGGAACTAAATGATGTTAAGGATCATTAATGTCCGTTTTAGAAATATTTTGAATAGGAAAATTGTTCCACAAATATTTTTGGTATCACGTTCTGCCGCTGTACCCTGTTTTGCCTTCCACGTTTCCCGTCTTTAATTTTTTTCGTTAGAAACCAAAATTTTTTTATTAAATTTAATTGTTTTTTGGCACCCCATTCTGCCACTATACACCATTTTGACCAGCCTTCCTCCAAAAGTTAATTTTTTTTTCCTTCAGATAAAAACTTTGCAGACGAACGTGAAACAACTCATCAAAGTTATATAGTTTTTTTACTATGATTTTGGGGTGTCCTGTTCTGCCTCTCTACTCCGTTTTGTCCACTGCTTAGAAAAATAATATTTCAAACAACTCACAAAAGTTTATTTGTTCAGTTTTTTTATATATCCTGTTCTGTTTCTTAACATTATTTTGTCTTCCCTCGACTTTTTTTTTTTTTTTTGAGAAATTGCATCGCATTTGGATGACTGATATAAAACCACATAGAAGACGAACAAACAATATTTTGTATAATATAAGCTAACAGTCCGCCAGCGGTATTGCCCACGTGTATTACTTGTAACCGTGAGTATTTACTTCAAGTAAAATACTTTATTGCATGCCAGATTAAGAGCTCGGCCATCGAGTGCCAGGATAATCAAGCTACTGGTTGAGCTTACTCTGCAGCTGGCTATAGTTGCCATGGGAAAAACTGTCCTTAGCCAATCCCTACCAATTTTTACCCCTGTCTCGGCCCTTAAGTATAATCATAGACAAATGAGAGAATATTTGGATAGTATAAGTAGTGTACGTGGTATGATGACTCATTTACATCTTGCGCGATTATTGATGACAGTGTCCTCCATACGTACCGTCTAAAGTTAATAAATATTAATAAAATATTCAGTCTCTTAGCACGCAGAGACTGTACAACCATTTGTAATGTTACAATTGCAGAATGTTAACTTCTCTATAAATTACTTTTCTAATGCTGTACTTGCTTTTTTGGATCGTCTGCTTTGAGAGGTTTACAAAGATTACATTCTCCCCCCCCCCCCCCAAGATGGTTATTTGAGATGAGAGTTGTTTTCTCATCATAAAAACTCAGCTAATTGTTATTCGTATTTACGTAAACCTCATTTTGAAGCGAAACATATTTCAATTATCTCAACTGGTTGGGTAGATATCACGGGGTGAATGAAAACAAATATTGCGCTATTTCACCTTCTTGGTGATCGAACTTTGCGAAATCTTACCATCACATGTTAAAAATGTCTATAAGTATCCAACTGTGCTTAAAATCACGACGAAAACCCATTGAGTCAAAGTGTAATCGACGAATCATTGAAAACTTTTTTCGTTCCTTCACAGCTCTAAGAGTTCGGATTTAGAAAAGTTCTGAAATCTATTTACGAGCGTTTACGTATTAATTATTATAAAACAAAAATTAAAAATTAGCTCTATATCTCGACTGGTTCTAAAGCACTCATGGAGTTGTTAAAAAACACATCCCGTGTTTTTCACCCTCTCAGGGTTCGATTTCGAAAAAAAAAATTATTATAGACTATAGAGGCGAACGAATGGGCGTCAAATTTAAGTGGAAACTGTGACGAAACCCATTTGATTTTAAATATACAAACGATCAATTAAAGCACATCCCCCTTTTTTAACTCTTTAGGAGTCGAATTTAGAAAAATCTAAAAACGGTTTTTGGGTATTCACATCAGCATAATTTTGAAGTAAAAAGCAACTCTGTATCCTGAAGGGTTCGATAGATATCGATAGTTAAACGAAAACACTTTTTAAGAAATTTTACACTCTTGAAGGTTGAATTTAGAAAAAAAAAACTTAAATCGGCTAATTTGATTTTTTATAATTGACCTATTGAAGTAACAGACTCGACGATAGGCCGTCGGGTTCGAGCTATGCAGACGAATCTTATAGAATACATTTCACCCCTTTTGTGGTTGAATTTTCAAATACATCTTCTTGGTGCTCGCCTACGACATAAAGGGAACCCACACATAAAATTTCGCAATTATAATCCAGCGGTTTGAGCTGCAGTTTGATACGTCAGTCAGTCAGTGTTCTCTTTTATACATAGAAATTAAGAATCGGTATTGCTTGTTTTAGTAGCCAGTTAGTTGACATATTTGTCGAGTGTATGTGTCGGTGAGTTGGTGGAATTTACTATAGGACGGAGTGGTACATCTGTCTTGTGTATCTTTGGAAATACACGATGGCTGTTGAAAAACAACTCACATCCGCAACAGTTTGAGTAAACGAAAACACAAAGCTTGAACGAGAAAATAGATCGCACCTGGTCTGCTATAGGGGCTCGGCAAATTGTAGAACAGCTGGACTCTGATTGGCTGGGACAGCGGTATATATGCATACGATGTCAGAAACAACCGTATAATTGGCACACCAAACAACTCCTAGGCTAATTGAATACAACAAAATTGTACCGCGAGATTTTACGTGCACTTATTAATACTTCAGAGTTTAGATTTATTACGTGGAAGTCACTCGCCAGTATTATTTTATGACGTATCTTAAGTTATGGCATTGATCAAATATCATAATTTAATGACACGTATAAAAGTTATTTGTATGCACACACCGATTATATTACGTTTTTATCTATCTCGCAATATAATGTAGCAGCAAGTATATCTTATTATTCTTAACAGAAGATATTATCACACCACTGTCAGAACAAGAAGCATACTAACAAGCAACGAATTTAGATAATCCATTAAAATAAATTTTATTAAACAATCAACAAATGCAATTTTAAATACGACATTTCTGCCACGGGAAAGAAGGCCAATGTAGAGCAAAAAAAAAGTTATAATTTCTTTAATTTAGTAATTATGAACCAAGCATAAGTCAGGCATATGCTGCAATTCTGTACCTTTAATCCAATGAGTACACAATAGCAGAGCTGTAACTCAGTATCATCAATTGGTAATATAATCACAGTGATAAGTTTAACGGAAACAGCCGAAGTGGGGTCTTCGTTACTGTCAACTATTGACCATTTGTTGGAACATAATTACTCACTTGCTGTTGCTACCACTAGAATTCAAAACCGTAAATTAAAAAGGTTTTCGCGGTTTTCAGAGGTGACATTTATGCAATACTTAGTTGTATTTTGTTTATAACTTACGTATTGTACATATAACATTTTAGTACACATTTAAAACTTATTATTTAAGCAGACGTAAGACCGTAGAGCCTGAATTTCTAGTTTCTTCGAAAAGGAACAATTATCCCTATTTGAGTTGCGAGGCCTGTGTTTATCATTCTATGCAGATATGCAAATTTCGGAATGTCAAATTCGTTAACATCAGTGTTCTCAAACAGTATATTTCTACATTTTCATATTTCCCTAGCTTTGTATACAGCAACTTCTGTTTATGTGGATGTTACATTAATGGAACTAGATTACACAGTAACACAGCCTTCTTCTCACATCCCTAATGATATTGTGGAAAAATTAATTCACAATGCGCACTTGAAATCAAGGATTAAGTAGGAAATACATTGTAACAATTAATAAACGTAACTTTTGAAGCGCCAGTTGCATGTGAGCAGTATGTAATATAAAAGGATGTGAGCGTTTGAACAAAAAAAATAGTTAAGGAACTGTTTGCTGGAAGGACTGAAAGAGAAAATAATAAACTACAAAAAAGTGACAATCTTTAAAAGTACGCACTCTAATTTATTAGCACGTAGAATTATTTTACTGTTATCTTATACCATGGCGTAAAAGGAAGCAAGATTGAAAATCGCTATTTATCAGTAATGCCAACTAATAAATTTAAAACATTCATAATTTATAAGTAACATCCTTTTGTTTGTTTACAATATAAACCATGTTTGTTAACCAAGCAGATATCCTTACATCAAAAACAGGTATATAATAATTAAAACTCAATAAGAACTATTATTCCAAGTGCTGTAATATATGTTTTTTCGTTAAGGTCATTAGTTTGTACTAGGAATGTTATGTAAATGAATGAAATTTAAAATGTGTTGTTTTGACTAACATAATGTTTTAGATTTATTATACAATTTGTCATTCCATGATCAACTGAGTATGATTTACCTTCATTTTGTTTTTCTGTGTTTCCAACTTATGAAAAGCTGGGAGGCAAATCAGTATAACAAAAACGCACATTCTGATAATTAATATAACGTGAATAATTTAACTGTACAGCTCGAAGTCAATATCATTATTTTGTTTGATAAGTAAGTTATAAGTTATATTTGTAAACAATATTTTTCTTACCACAGATTTCTCTATGATGAACTGAACGCCCACTGCAGGATATATGTTAAAAGTCACATTTTTGGCGATGTAAGAGATGCTCTCCAGTTTCTGCACTCCACACTGCTGCAGTGTTAGAGTGACTCCGCTGCCCTGGAAGAAAAATATCTGTCATCAGACTTGCCACGAATCAATGACATGGTCTGTGTAACGATACAGAACATGGGAATGCTCATTCCGTCATCATACATGGGCACGTGTTTCTGTAGCCAATCCTGAACACCAATTTTACTCATTTTTTGCGAAAAGGAATTGCAATTTACCACAGAATAATTGTCATTTGTTAATTATCCCAAATTTAAGTGATATTTATACTTTCCCTGAAATGTAACCAAAGTACATTGTAGGGAAGGTAGACAAAATGGCGCAAAAACAAAAATAAGAAACTAGGATCCGGGAGAGCGGTTGAATGCCTGGTCGAACAAAGATATATATATATATATATATATATATATATATATATATATATACATATATATATTCCGAAATTCTTATAGGTGAATTTTGGGATGGTTACTAACTATAGGCTATGAGTAAATCCTTCCTCGTCTGCCTGATCCGCTAGTAGCTTCCTTAACGACCTCGCTGCCAACTGCCAGCTACCAATATCTGAGGGTCAAGTATTTTAGAACTTCTGAAAGTGTTGCCCCTCTTCTATGCCAAAGCGACAGCAAAAAATCTTATATTAAATCACATATAGTATAAACGATGGGTCTGTAACTAACATCTGCAACTTACTCTGGGAGAGAACTCATGTGCATTTACGTGTTTACCACGAGTATCACGTGCGCTCATAACCTCAGGCAGACCATGATTTATCTGTGTTACAAGATCAGCCACGTTAATTCAAAAAATGACTGGAGATAAAGACAATATTTTCACACAAAATATTAAAAATTGTGTAGTAGAAAGAAAAGCTGTCTCATCGACATAGCTTTGACTGGAGCAGGAATATATTCAACAAGCTAAAGTCCGGCAAAAAAATTTCTTATTTTAGAAGCATCGTTATTATATTAGTTGCATCATTAGTATTGTGAATGATGAGAAACACAAAATCCCAATAGTATCTTCTCCCTACACCAACCTACTTATTCCACTAAAATTATAATTCTGTCATCTATTGGGAATTTTTTTGTCGGTTCATTCCAGTGGCGAACATTTTACAAAAAATGTGTTAACTTTCTGAAAATCCTAACTTTCTCCCTGACTCTAACCAGACAAACACGACTGTCGATTTCCGTCGGCATCAATGGCAAACGGTTGTTTTCATATTTATCGTGTAATTTAAATACTGTATGTAAATAGTTGATTCTCGACTTGTCAAACATGAAGACGCTGTTGACTAGTCACCTTAAGTTCCGAAGTTGGTGTCAAATTTATTGGTTGGCTCATCCTATCAACCTAAATGTCCAGTTATCACTTTGTAAAAGTAATATTGGCGTTACGTGAAATTAAAAGAAATATATATGTAGCATCCAATACTCCCAGCTGAAATAATCTGATTAGAACATACTAATTTAACAATAGTGCTTACATGGGATATTACAATCGGCAGTGGATATAACACCAGAATCTTCCGTTTAATCAATCAAAAAATACAACGCTAATCTAAATGTTTAAATGTGACTCGTACTTAACAAACATGTAAATCCATACGATTCATAGAATCTTAGCAATGTACGCCGTAATCTTAGTGACAAAAATTTCATTTTCCTAATAATAAAATGAACTAGTTACCTAAAAATTAGTAAACAATATTTATAAAGTTGTATATGTACCCAGGGAAACAAGTTACGATACGTTCATTTCACGACATTAAAAACTGAAGTAAATAGAAGAGTCCTAAAGTCTTACGAACTATAATTGCAGCATAATTTTACTATCGCATAGATTTATTGTTGATTACAAAATTTGTTAGCATGCTTCGCATTAAGCGAAAATAAACTTAGGGTTACCGAGACTTTCGAAAGTGTACTGAACGAGTTAATTTCTTGTTACTATTCAAATTTTTTAAAATTATAATATGGCATATGGTTGCAAGTTAGCATTTGTGGATGGAAATTAAAGTGATGCATATGGCCGTAACTTTGAATTACTGTAAATTAAAACATAACTTATTATAATGGCAAACGTATTAAGCTGCTGCTGACGTCTTAGTTATTTAGTCCTGTTATAATATCAGGACAGTCACTCGCGGCTATAAAACGCTTATAATATCATATATTCGGTAATATTGTAGCACAAACATTCACATGTCTCACAAATAAATTTCTAGAAGTTAATTTAGTTAATTTAAATATAGGATTTTACTGAATTTGTTACTAATTTATGTCCATCGGATGTTCACATCATTTGGCTATTTGCAAGGTGCATTTGTAAATGTACTAATGAGCTTTGCAAGTAAACATCATTGTTCAATACAAACATAAACGAGAAAGTGTGTCAATTCATTTTTATTATCATCAAGCTATGTCGCAGTATTCTAATATGTTAACTATTTAGAGGGAGAAATGTAGTACATAACATAAAACTGTGTACATAAATGTAGGCTATATAAGTATAAAATTTTATGGATCCTAATGTTTAAAAACTAATAAAAGGATAATTCTTTGTAATAGTTGTTGCCGATTTTATGGCAAAGATCTTGTAGGAAAGATATATTTATAATAAAGAATTTTTGATGCCAACATTTCGAGCGAACTTAATTTTAGGTTCATAATATTACGCTACAATTTGGGTCATTTTAGCAAAAATTTTCGACGTTATTGTTTGAAAAATACGTCATTTATGATTGTCATATTTTTAGTTGATTTATACTGATTTCCAAAATATTTTAGTTTTAGAATAACAGTTATATTGTTTATTAATGCAAAATGAACATTACGAAGAAATAAACGACATTTTTTTCAAGTATAATTTTCACCAGTCTTTAATCTTACCTCAATATTTCCACTGTAGGTTGATACAAGGTCCACGTCGAAGTTAGGGTCAGTCTTTATCTCTTGCGAGATTCTTGAGTTAAGTTCTGCCACGTATCCAGTTGTGTTTACGGCAAAAGCAGCCCTTTAAAAACATAATCGTTTGTTTTAAATTCTGTATTAATTTCAGTGATAGTAAATTTATGTTGTTTTCTGTTTAATGTAGAGTAAGTCTTAAATTAATTGTCTCTACAAGTCTGAGGGAATTCGAAAGAAGCAGCAGCGTTATATTTAGAATAATAGAATAAAGCAAACGTGTTTGTGACACTGCATTTTTCTTTTTTACTGAAACTCCTTGAGTTTCAAC
Source organism: Medauroidea extradentata (assembly GCA_003012365.1). Classification (NCBI taxonomy): domain Eukaryota; kingdom Metazoa; phylum Arthropoda; class Insecta; order Phasmatodea; family Phasmatidae; genus Medauroidea; species Medauroidea extradentata. The sequence continues at coordinate 31,451 of PNEQ01029432.1, read as the reverse complement.
TTGATCGTCCTTTTAAAAGGGCATGGGTTTGAATGTGTCTATATGGCAGTGCAAAAAAAAAATTCTGAACAGGACCTAAAGAGGAGTACTACGTAAACTATAACATACAACACTGCTATCATAGTACATAGCAAAGGTACAAGAGACTGGAATAATGCTTGCGTTCACTGAACTGTACGCTAGCCTCCAATAATATCTGCGTACTGATGCATACAAGAGCCGCACATTACCTGCTCGCTAAGTCAGTGATACTAATACTACATGATTAGGGCTGCTTTTATTTGCTGCTTTACCATTTGCTTAGCTCTCTCCAGGTGGTGTCAAATAAGCCAAGGTCAAAATTGCGAAAGTGACACGTACTTACAATTGCATGAATTATAGCTTGTGAACAAAAGAAAAAACGTAATTTCAGGTTATTAATTATGTATTTTTACTACATCAATATTTTATTTTATTTATTTGTTTATTATTCATTTATTTATTTTTTTAGTAACGCAGAAGTATCTCCTCACACATAAACACAAGAGTTATATCAAATTTAACTATTATGCTACAACATGCTTTATTTTTCAACTGCGATTTCGGATATCGAATGTGGGTTTGTTTCTATTTCAAAGATTTACTGGTTTTTTTATTTCGTCTGAATGTCTATTTCTTTTGTGGCCGAACCATTATTGTACAATAAATACATTTATTTAGGCTAGTAAAATTTGTAACTCAACTTCAGTAAAGATGATTTTTTTTTAATTCGTGAGACAATTCCAAGATTATCAAGCGATCATCTTGAGTCAGTTAGTATGGAGTTAAGTCAAGACATACTCCGGACCAAGTAATTCTTGTTTCTAAACCTCGTCTGACGTCGGACTACAGTAAGTCGCGTGATCAGCCTTGTACACTGTTGAAATATTCGTCGAGCCTTCGCACTGCATATTTTCGAACACACAAGCAAGCACTTACTAGCGAAAATAATTTGATTTTTGACAATATTTACTCATACATTTGTTTCGGTTACGTCATAGAACGACATATACAATGGCCGTATTACAAAATTTCTTACACTAAGCAATACATATGTTATTAAGATTGTAAATAAAATAAATGGCAAGCATTCGTATTCAACTAGTACACATTGATTACAGTAGAATATAGGTTACATTTTCGCTTCTAATTCGGAATTTATTCGTTTGTTAAAAAAAAAACGTATTTATATGGATTGTATGAGAGAAAATTAATGTACTTACGTAACCGCAATCAGATTCATATCATCGACAGTATTTCCACACTGAGAGCAATCGTATACTAAAAATCATCACGTTTATGGAACTAATTAAAACAAGAAATGCTTTTTCTGCTGATTGCCGAAGTATTAAGTAGCAAAACATCCTTATATTATTAAAAATTTGAAGACATTTATATCTGAATAAGCTCACACTACTCATGCTATTTTATTGATCAGTACATACTCAGCGAAACAATGTCTACTACTGCTACATATAAAGAGGCCGCGGTTGGCAAAGTGGTTAGAGCACTCGCCTCCCAACAAGGCAAACCCCAGATTTTTGCATGTCGGAATGGTACCAGATGATGCCGCTGGTCTGCGAGCCTTCTTGGGAATCCTCCTTATGATTAAACCGCCAGCTCTACATTGTAAGGCCACATTTCATGTTATCCTTCAGGGCAAGCAGATGCTGTATCCGGGGTGCTACGATACAATTGGTCCTAGGGTACCTCGGGCATTTATTTACCGAATAGAATCGGGGAATATATACATGTGTGTGAGAGTACTTTTCGAGGGTGACAATATCCATGGCAAAGCTTACAGGTATTCTTGTCGTACATTTTAACACATTTAATCTGGTGTTTCAATTTACGCTGAGACTGTACTTTTAAAATTTATAATAAAACTTTAATTTCTGCATTCCACAAATAAAAATTAACTAACTTAAAACTTTAATAATTGTTTTAGTATGTGAGTTTTGAGACAAAATCTTTGAAATTATGAGGCCCAAACTTCACCACTGAGCATACCAGTCTTAGTTATTATAATTAAATACAATTACATGCCTAATTACTATCGTAAAATAATAAAATATAATTGCTATTCTTATATTTATTAATATTTATATTATTTTCGTTATAACGTCATATTTAAATGATTTTACAGTGAAATTATTTAAATTGTCCAAAAAATACTACAAATTATTTATTCACTAAATGTGTTTCAGAAAATTTTAATTACACAACTCAGGCTATATGACGACTAAAAATGTAAGTAAGGCTTAAAATGTGTTTTCGGTTTGAAATAATCATTATCTCTCTTAAACACACAGCAACAGAGCTACTATATTTATTTTCAATTCCCGCCATGCTTATTTACGACTAAACTAATTATTAAAATATAACCTTGCTCTAGAACAAAAGTTAGTTCGAACTAAAGCAAGGTGACCTTTGGACTAGTGTTGGGTCTATGAATACGACATAATTGGTGGGAGGATGATCTCATTTTTTCCCCGTTTCACTTACAAACGAAAATTTGAGTCTAGCCGAAACAATTTTAATTTTTTATTATTTGGGTGCAAACACCTTTAAGGAATATAGTTTCTGGTTTAAAATAGTTAAAGTAATGCTGTTATGAGAGGTGTAGCATAATTTATGTTAGTTCGCTGACTGACAGCAAAAATTTAAAAATTACCGTTTTCTGTTATGTACGTTAACAAATGTGAGGCCCGTCTGTCATGTGTGACCCAAGTTATTTTCACTACCAATGAAAACGGCCTGCAGTTCAAGAAACGCCTGTTTTATACCAGTCAAACATGTCATTCTAAACACCATCATCTCACGCCTATTTCCGTATTTAGTATCGTGATTAAACATATTTTGTGTTGATATTCTGTACTTACGCAAATTTGTCTGAAGAACTTATAATTGCTGGCAAGGCTATAAGAACTACAAGCAAGTTCATGTTCTCTGACGAGTTGACTGTTTCACAAGCCGACGTCAATATACTACTACAGTGTGAATTTTACTGTACATACTATCTCACACCTGACCTTTACATTTAAACTCTAAAACAGATAACGATAGAATTGTTTGTAATCTATGTGCGTAGTTTCTTTGAATAACCATTTCATCATAACTTTTACAAGCTGTGTGAAGAACACAGGTGCTGACTCATTAGCGTTGTTTATCGTATCACAAGTTCATCATAATATATAATTGCTAATACCACGTCTTCTAGGACAGTGAAGTCGTTGTAACGCCAAGTGATGCTTTACCAAACTCTGTGTATGTTTTCGAAGATGTAGCTTGTGAAAAACAGGCTTGTATCCGGGAATACGTCTGCATGTGAAGACACATGTCAGTAGGTTTATTTTATATTTTCCAGACTTATTCACATATATTAAAACAGTTATTTTGAGATAATGTCAACCTGTTTGTTTTGTTTTGTATGGATGACTTGAATTTGAGATATATTTACTCTGATTATGTTAATACAGGTATGACTTTTAATAAACTCAAAGAGGTGTGTGAATTTTTTTGAAGTGATCCTCACAGATTTCTTGTAAGAGCTAGTGACTTTCCCTTACTTAAAAGGAGGTAACGATGTGAATTCGATCAGTTCATTAGTCTTCGTCAGTAGATATGAGCTGCATAATTTCTAGGTTTGGTCATAATGGCCTGAAATGTAAACTGAAAGTTGTTTCATACCACCATTGATGGGACCTGTAGTGCCTAAGGAAAAATACTTTAAAATATTGGAAGTTGGAGAGAAGATCGAGATGCTGTTAACAAGGCACCTATTTACACACATCATCGTGACTTAATTAGTTTAATTAAGAATATGCTGGATAGAACAATAATTATTAATGATATTGCAAGTATGATAAATGATGCGGATGTTAAACTCCGGCTTATCACTTCTGATATGGAGACTTTCTGGGCAGGAAAATTACTACAATAGAAGGGCTGATAAATGAAACTCGTGGCGAAGACAAATACCTCGATGAGGTACTGCTGCACCTTACTAAACTTAAAGCTTCAATTTAAAATATAGAAAATATTCTAACATCTGCTTCTAACCTGACTTCAGTTATAGTTTTGGACGGGGAAAATAATAATAATAATAATTATAAGCCAAGCTCTTGGCCTCCACCTAAGTAAAACCGCACATAAATGCCTTGCAATGGCATTGTAAGTGGGTAGTACAGTGTCTGACATTGTCTGTGACTTACATGCCATGATTAAAAGTATTCGTGCAACGTACTTGACAGTTAAACATGCTAGAATGAAATGTGATATAGTTAATGAAGAAGCTTTTAAACCAATAACAGAGTGGTTGGATAGTTTGAAGCCGAAATCACTACCACTTATGACAGTGAAGAAGGAAGAAGAACCTCAAACTATAGTCAAATACAAGAAATCTCTCCATGAAATTGTTAAAGATGATTTGCCTTTTTCTGAGTGGAAATGGAAAAAGGAACAAAGCCCAATGCTTCATGATTACTTGGCAAACTCATGGTCCAAGGATATAACATATGGAGTATACAAGCACAATAAAAAGAATTTCTTGAGAAACAAACTATTTTTATTCTTGAAATACTTATTTCCTTAGCTCGTAGAGGTAATACAACACAGCCTCTCGATATAGCTGTATAATTTATTTCTCGCTGGTCGCACATGCTTTTCGAAACAGTTGAAATATTTACATGAAACAACTCAGCTTTACTGTGTGACATGAAGCAATAATTCACACGAACGAACAGTATGCTACTCACAAAATGAACTTTTTAATGGAACGGAACTACGTCACACATTTATATCAAATACTACCATTTGGTAACCACTGATACAAACCATGTTTTATCGGTAAAATAATTTACAACTCACCTTCACAGCTAAGTGAGTAACAATTTTTTTCAATTAATGGTCCAAATACATTACTTGAAGAAAATTGTTTTAGGTATTAAATGATCGGCCTGTGAAAGAAAATTAGAATGAAAATAAAAATTATTTATAAAGAAAACCAAGGAAACCATACACAAAATCATTAGGTTTATTTGATTTTCAACAATTCTGGCGACGAGGATGGGACCGAAGAATTTGTGTAAGTATTAAATTGAATATTAACTATGGCCGAACTCGCTTTTCTTACTACAGGTATTTACAGACTTTATTCAGTTTGGTCAACAAACAAGCTGATTTTGAAATATCAATGTGATTACGGAGTTTAAGTTGTGTCTAATGACATCAAAGAATCGTTTCAGGCGTACAAAAAACGACTCGAAACTTTTCTAGCACTGAAATAGATAGCATTTACACAAGACAGTGATAAATTAAGAACTCGAACACTAATAACAAATATTAGTAACCAACTTTTTTCCAATCTGACTGCTCCCAGAGCAACCAGACCAAAATACATGTGAGAAAACAACTCAACTTTTACTTAATCATTTATGTCCAACTCCTAACATATATTACCTGCAAAAATTCCTTGGTAGAGTACAGCAATGAGGCGCGAATATTTCTGGAGATGGGTCAGTTAGTCAAGCAACGAGGAATATGCCTAGCTCTAGGTTCTGGTAGACAGGCATGCCAAAAATTGCAAAGGAATGGTGTGTCCATTGACTATAAGAAGCTTAGTGTAGATGACCTGTGCATTCTATGCGGTTATGATAAACACAAGGTTGAAAGCTGCTGTCGGGACAAATCTATATTTGAATGCAATTCAAGTGGGCGTAAAGGACATGTGTCAAAGGTTTGCTTGACCAAATTACTAAAACAACGAAATAGTGCTTACGTTGCATAACTCAAAATACGTTGCAAGCTCAAAATGACGACTGCGACACTTACGAAATGGACACTTAATTTAGTACTAACCACATCACTGATGTGTGTCAAAATTCTTCCACGTTGCGCGCTTTGCACGACGATGACAAATATATGGTTTGTATCAAGATAAACGATAAAATTTAAAAAGTTGCGATTGAAATGTACAGCCCTTAAGTATCATGAGCAAATCCAAGTCTTAAAATCGTAATCTAGGCTTGAAGCTTAGCCAAACTTACGTAGGTTTTCGTACATAAGCTAGTGATAATCTCCATCCACAAAGTATATCTCCCAGTTAAATACAAGGGTATCAGATGTGTAGAATCACAACACATCATTGATACACCACCAAATTATATTTTAGGGAGGTTCTGTATTCGACGTTTTGACATCAATATCAATAATACCAACATTTATCCTCAAATTAAAGAAATACATACGTAAAATAATAAGATTATAACAAAACAATAGTCCAAATCATCAAAGATAGTTCCAAGAATTTTTATGGGACTTTAAATACAGCTCGTGCTTCTGTCATCCACTAATGTTGTCCAATACTTAATTTCTGACTCACTCTCTAACCATACAAATTAATTGCATTTAAATATGATAAATTATTTATTAATTTTTTAGGACCATATATCTTCTTTTCAGCTTCATTTTGTGATAATTTGTAACGAACAAATTGTGATATTCCTCCTCTTATCCCCTTTTCACAAAATAAATACATTTCTTCGTCAGTGTTAGCATTGAATTCGCATAAAGTCTCAATATCACAATTAATTCTTGGTTTATATATTTTCCTTCGCCTAATGTTGATAACATCTCGTTCTTCTTCACTATCGGAGGAACACATACTACAAGTCCTATACTTGTCACCTATTTTACTCAGTTCAGCAGACTTGTCGCTTATTTCCAAAACAAATAATTTCCTTGACAAGAACTAGTTCCTTTGTGAAACACATTACTTGTCAAACAGCAAACAAACACTTGTCAGAACAACTGCTTTTACTTGTCACTTGTAACTTGTCGTAGTCGTTTTGTGAAACAGAAACTTGTCAAAGCAGACTATATTACTAGCGCTACACTAGCATTACAAGACTTGTCACGTTTGTGAAACGGGCCCCGGTCTGTATTTATTCTCATGTTTTGGAGATAATATGTTGTGGTGTGATCTTGCCATTGTAAAGGATAAAGAATGTGTGGATGCAGTAATAAGAAAAACATTTTCAAATGTCATTATCCAAGGAAGAGCAAGGTAAATACCACTAGAGGCTATGCCATTAATAAAGGTTAGAGGAAATATACAGTAAACCCCATCAATATCCAACCGTTATTAAACGGATTCAATTATTTAAACTACACTCCAGAAGATTTAAAAGAATATTTAATGTAATAGTTGGCTCCACGATGCCCCCTCCCACCTTATAGTCACTGAATCTCACATCCGAAAAGGGGAAAAATTCTCCCTTGCTTCAGCTTTTCAACCACATAAGGAAAACATTAATTTCCCTCGGAATTGTACACACATTTTCTTGATTGTGTCTACCAGCTGAATTTGTGATGATGTTAAGAGTCTTATGTATAATTTCACTTATGCAATAATACTGTTTTTGTTTTAGATTGTGATCCAGATTCTCCATCTACTAAAGGTGAAACACATGATTTTCGTAACAAGAAAAAAGTCCCTGGAGTTCCGTTCAACGAACATACTCATGTAAGACTTTCTCAGCGTGACTCTCTTTGTAATGGTAACATAGGACTAATAATAAAACTCTTCTCTCAGCACTTACAGATTAACTCTCAAAATCAAGATTTCGTGAATTCATATCGATCACCCAATAAATGATGCTGAAGTTTTAATTACCAAATTGGCTCATCAGCATGAAGCCGATACCAAGGTGGTAGTATGATTTGGACAGAATACTGCCTTTTTTACGTTATTAACGTGTTTCTCCGGCCACAAAGTGCTAATAAAGGCGCAATTGTGTATGTTATACCTAAGCAACGGGAGCTTCAAAATTATGTTAAAAGTATGTTTCTATGCTTTCATGAAATTTCTGGATATGACACCGCCTCTGCAGTATTCAGAATAGGGGAAGTTAAATCTCTCAATGCACTTTATGAGTATGAATGCTTGAGAAATTAAGTATTGGTTTTCAACAAAAATACTTCTACAAGAGAAGACATCACTAAAAGCATGAAAATTCATCATTGCACTGTATGGAAAACCAGGAAACGAATCATTGGATAAACATAGTTAGTACACGTATAGTCGTGTAACAGTTAAATAGCAGTCGCACGCTATTTTTGAATTAGCCACACGTCAGACAGAAGAGGTTGGGAAAATATCTGGACCCTTGTGAATGGGGAAGGAGACTTGCTGAAAATTCACTAAAACGTAAACCTACTTCTTTCCCACCAGCTACACATATGCATTTGATTTCATACAAATGTAAAGCTTATGATTCTTGCCGATGTAAACAAACAGGTAAATCTCTTCTGCTCAGAAATGTGTGGCAAGTGCGAATTTCGTATATAAATCAGTTATTTTTCAATGAATTTCCTGTCACGAAGAAACATGATGTCATTCCTTCGTGCGTTCACAATTTCTTATTGATATTCTGATGTCTTTATATAGTCTTTATTGAGCAGCAACGCTTGTAAAATGTATGAAGTAGCCATTGTTTTCATGTTAAGAGCACGTTAATATTTTAACAGCAAGTAGTTGCGCTGTTAAATCAACAGTGCGTTTAACATAATATTATAGTAACAGTGTTTCATAAAATGTTGGTACAATGTCAATATTTCTTAACATCATGTTAACCGGTTACCAATTGTTGGTAAAACTGGCACTTAACGTTGTAAATAACTTGAAAACTAATTGAAACTCACCTTATGTCGTTATTATAAACACCACGTAACTTGTCAGTATTTTTATATACCATTGTGGTTTGTAATTATATGATAGGAAGTATTTTCTTTTTAAGCAAACTCCAGATTATAATCTATATATGTAATTAGAATAGTGATTTAACCTATGTTAAGTTGCATTTATTTTGCCACACCAGGTTATTTACATTTCAGCTAACGCCTATTTGCTAAATGGCTATACAGATACCCATTATCACGACACAACCCACAAATGTTTGAATTGCTTTACCGTGTGCTGATTAGCTGGTGTCAAGTCAACAATGACTTATTTTCCCTTCGGACATAAATTTTATAACGAAGGTATTAAGGGGGACTTGACACGGGAAGATGAGAGCGGTAGCAGAATGGTCGTTGTCAGATATAGGTCTTTACCTAATTAATTAAATCCGATTCGAGTCGTTAGTTTAGGTAGCCTGTGTGGAGAACACGGTGTCAAGATAAGTACAAGAGGGCCTGGACTCGACTACCGCGAAGCAGACACCAAAAGTATAATTTACTAACCAGAGATAAGTGAAAACCGTTATACATATATTTTTTCAAAAGATTTGCAAGATCGACACCAAACTCCTCCATACTTAGGAAGTTAATGTTCCTTGTTTTAATTTCAGAACTTGTTTAATACATACGTCTTATTTGAATTAAATATATATTTACTCAATTTGCTCTACCGATTCAAATTATTTAACTCTATTATTCGTACACGCAGTAATGTCTGGCTGGCAGTTAATGGCGAGTAATCTCGAAATTATTTAAATTTGACCTGTTCCCAAATTATTAATTTTGCTGTCATGCAAAATTATTTTCATATTTTATTCTGAGGTCTGAGTAACTTAAATTAATTTTTACACTAAATTATTCTGGAACTTTGCATTAAATTCACGCAAATCCACATGAGTCACATATTTCACTGGTCACGTAGTTAGAAGTGTGTCGTGTATTACGTTTCACAGTGGAGAGTGCGCTGTTTAATGTCGGTAAGTCAGGTAAAAGTTACGTAACCTCATACGTATTGTGTAGTATTCCTATGACAGTTTGTGTAGACGATCTAGCCGACCGTAAGTTATGTAATTGGGTTGAAAGATACCTTACAGTAAGTATTTCTAACTTATATCCTGTATATTTGTGTCATTTCTCGTATTTGTCTCACATTACTTTTTACATTCTGGAAACCTTCGAGTCGGCAATATATAAGAAGCAAATAGTATAACCTATCATTGTGCATCACTGTATCAACTAACAGCCAATGAGGAGCTGTTTCTGTCTGACTATATAATAATATATTTGGAGTATGTCATGAAGGTAAGTGAACCGGCATGATTTTCCGGTCTCTATATTTTGAACGTTTTTTTTTTTTTTTTTTTTTTTTTTTTTTTTT
>PNEQ01029432.1:0-21216 GCA_003012365.1 Medauroidea extradentata | reverse complement strand
TTCAAACGTTATGTACCAGTTACATACATAATTTAACGTAAGAGTTTAGATATATTATGCAACAATACATACATTCAAATGAATGCTTTAAAAACAATACCTTTATAAAATAATCATGTACATACACTTTATATGAAAACAATATTTAAAACTTTTAAGTACTTTACATTAACTATTGATGTAACAGATATTAGCGACAAATGCTGCATTTTATATGTGATATCTTTATTCACGACCAAGTAAAAAATATATTAACTTCACGTATATATCACTGCTTAGAATACAAATGAAGTTTCATCTGGCAACTTTATAGAACTGCCATTGTAGATGGTATGACTTCAGGGTTACAAAATGGCGCGTTTTTGAATCAACAAGAAGTTGGTACTCTTGCCTCAGTTTCTGTGTTTTTGGAGTTCATAACGTTCGGAATTTAGGACAGAAATTGTTTCATTCTTCGTATTTTTCCCCAAAAAATAGCATATCACTCACTGTTTGGCATTGCATGATTTGATTTTCGGCTTTATATGACTTTCTTCAAAGTGTAGGTAGTGATATATTTTTGAAATAATTTAAAAAAAATCGTTGGTTTTAGCATACTGATTGAAAATCCTTCGCTGTAAAATAGATAAACATTTCACGTCACTAAAGTAAACGTACAATTACAATAATAGACCAAAATTATGTCCAAGAGACATTTTTATCACAGCTTTGTGCACGAAGTGGTTATGAGTCTAAGATTATTTTCTCTGTATCATGACTCTTGTGTGTCACCACGAATACTTTATAGTGGTGAGAAAAAAAATTGTTTTTGTTTTTCTATCCTGGATTGAAGAACACAGAACCTTAAGGAATAGTTTTAAAGCGTAGATCTGCCTGTTGTTCGAACAGGACAGTTACGTAAAGTAGGGAGCTATAAAATTTGTCAAAATGCAACGATGTGCAAGTTAATAAGTATAAACCGGTAGTTTGTGTAAACAATATAACATAAGTTCTTAAAAATCCTATTCATCAAACTATGTCAACTGGCTTGTGGACGTTCTTGAACATATTTGGAACTAATATTGGAAAGGGGATCACAGTAACTACGTTATGATTCATTCATTTAAGATTTCAAAACAGTATCGGATAATAATCCCAAACAAATAATCACGGGTGATTAGGTCTGGAGACTTGGGAGACAGGTTCTGAGCCATGTACCAACCCCGTGTCTGAAGATGACATGATTCATGAACAAGTCATGATGGTGTGCGATGTCGCTCCTCACACCCTTCGGCAGTGTTTGCCATCGGCACGGGTTCCCCTAATGGGCACCTCATTACTTGCTCTATTATTGGTTTACAGCACAGTATTTAACGCTCATTCTAACGAAACATTACTTCCTTACCAATGTTACGTTATGTGATGTGGAACTGTTCAGCCACAGCTTTAGAAATGTCTGCAAGCAAATTGGCATAATCTTACGGGTGCAATTTTAAAATTTCAATTGGTTTGCTTGTCACTCTGGTCAGTTTGGTAACATTTTAACTGCTGTAGAAGTTAGTTCTCGATTTCTGCAACCCCCTTAATATCTTCCCATTTCACTACACCTTCCTGTTTGTGTGTACGAACTTCCATAATCGTACTTCAAATCATGATGCGGCGTACCTCTGTTTATCAATTTGTCCGTAAAGTGAATATAGTTTGAGCAATGCCACCCTGAAAATAGCCTTCATAATTACATTTCTTTAAATTAAATAAACAATTTGATCTTCTAGTATTTGGACACTATTTATTACTTATTTGATTACCACCATGGCGTTATTTTATTTTTAAAGAAATTAAATTGTAAAGGCTATTCCCGGGATAAAATTACGTCCACTATTTTTACAGTACCGTAAAATTGAAACCCCGGATCAAAGTCTTATAAGCCATCACCACACAATATTTACACATCGCACTCCCAATGCAATACCAACACAACTAAAATATCTACATTTTTGAGTTGTGTATGTAGTGAAAGAGAGGATACTTTTCTTTCCCTAATGCAATAGTAACATAACCAAGAAAATTATTCCAAAAATTAAATAAAAATGTTTTGTTTTTAGCATCTTTAGCAAATAACAGCAATGATAAGAGCCAAGACTAACAATTTTAGTATTTATGCAGCATGAGGAAAAAGAGCAGAAGTTGTTTTTCAGTGCAATACCAACACATAATGTGTTATGTTTATATGACACTGTAAAAATCAAAAAATCATAAAGTATGTATGTGTGATAACTGCATTTATCTCAAAATGACATATTTTGAGTTATGTTGGTGTTGCATTAGGTGTGCGACATATCGTCCTGGATCGCCCTCTCTCTCATTCTCGCTCACTCCTTTTTCTCTGTCTCTTTCTCTGAAAATAAAATCTATCTATGTAGTGAATGAGAGTACTATAATTTAAGCAATACCTGTAGCTGGGATTCATACTCACTCCAGTAGTTGTGCCGGTCGTTCCCCTCCGAGTAACGAGAGCATCTTACATCGGCTGGGGCCACGCGGCGGTTAATTTATCAACGACTTTAAAAAATGTGTTCATGAGAGGGTGACATTACCACTAGGTTCTCTCCTCTTCTGCTGTTTAAAGGAGTTAATAAGCCACCGTCGTTACGGAGCTTGGTACGAGGGTGGTGAAGCCGAGGGATGGTGTGGGATGGTGGAGGGATCGATCGTGATTGGCTGAGCGCATGCCCGAGTCAGTTGGGTTGCGAGGAAGGGGTTGAGCTGCTCGGCGGGTGGCGGAGCCCCTCAGGCGCTGCTGTGCGGCCGGCGAGACAACTCCTCTTCTGAGAGCACCGTCGTCCATACTTGGTCTTCCGAGTCCACCTTGTGACGTCATATCACCCTCTCTGAACGGGAACAAGGTAAGAAGTAAACTGTTAAGCTTGAGCCTGGCATCTTACAATAACAAATAAAAAAAGGTTTTTTTATAGTGTTTTGTTAGGTAGACTCTAACAGTGCTCTTTCGTTAAATATTCCTTTCGAGCAACTTAAATAATGATATTGGGTTTCTTGAAAGAAAAAACTGGTTTCCTCTGTCGCTATTCCCACGAAGATTTTTATCAAAACTTGCCGATTAAACTGAGGTACACCCTAGTGGGCAAACAAACCCCCGAATCCCCCAACAGAGTGTTTTTAGTTAAAGCAGTGACAGTGGAATGGTCTCAAACCAACACTTGTCTACATTCTCGTCACATATGCATGAAGGTTCATCGTGCACGCCCACCAAACAATATTTAATGATATTTTGGCACGTGCGGGGAGTTCGCTACTTGTTGCACACAGACAGTCGAAATGCTCGTACTTTTTGTTCCGTTTGAGTTTACGTATTGGGGAACACCTTACTTGGTCGAGACCGAACTGGAGCTGTGTGACTTCTGGGTTCGCAGATGTCATGTGTTCAAACTAGCCGTCATTTTGTGGAAGGGAGTAACAATGAAATACTGTAATTATTACAAAGTGTGAAACTTTAGGTAGAGGAAAAATTAAAGAAGTCCCCAGCATAGTAAACACTCAGAAACGTCTGCAACGAGCAAGTTTTTCTCTGAAATATTTTTGTAGGGAGGGATCAACACACAAACATTTTCCAAGCTGAAGTTTCAAACTTGTTGTTATCTAACGACTGGAACGTAAGACTCGAAAATTAAAATTTATTTCTCGTAATTTTTTAGGCTACAATCATAGCTAATTCAAGATACTGCTAAGCGCATATGTGACAGAATTATTGCAGACAAATTAAAAAATAATAAACTCAGTGCAAATAAAATTAAATAAACAACCATTTATTCTAAAAGTTCTCTGCCACCGTACCCAAATTATCAGAAAATAAAATGTCCTATGTAAAATATAAATCAAATTGATATCAACGTTTACGCCACGCATTTCCAGTACACACTTCGGTAATGTAATATAAGTTGGTATGTGCAAGACTACAAACTTAACTTACTTTCGGTATAAATATATATGATAAAACTAGTTCAGAAGCAGGATTTGTAAGGTAATGCTAATATTATACGTAACAAAATTTTCGGTGTGCGTCGCCACTTATTAGGAACTCAAGAATAATAACAAAATAAGCTGAAATTCACTGGCACGTTTTTCTGACTAAATAGCCTTTATATTCCTTACACCGTGAACTCGTACTTCAGTACACAAACCTACCGTAATGTAGTTGTTATTATAATCGAAATAATACGCAGGTCTTGTGTTGATACAAGCTTAAGTGAAAATGTGGAGTAAAAGGAAAGGGTTGCCAAACATTACGTCCTGAAATGAATCAGTGAGGATGGAAATAATAGCAAACGTGCCAACAACCTTCGTTTAGCTGACCTCCATAGAGTAGTCGTCTACATTCCGACGTATGGTACACACGCGATGTTGTAGGTTCGAATCCCGGGCGAGGAGTGGCTAGAGGAGATTTGGGAGAAAGTTTAACAAATCAATATTGAGTGATCATTAGTATTATAAGTGGCGAATATGGAGTAGTGGTTGAATAGATAATGAGGGAGGCGGGCAAGAGAACCACGAGAAAACTCGTCGGACAACGGCAACGTCTGCCACGTTTCTTACATGCAAAAATGAGGATGACTCCACCGAAGAGCAACTTACAGATCTGTATAGCCGGTAACAGTGTGTAAAAGTACAGTTAAATGAGGATACATTAACTGCAGTGGTAACTTTGATCTGCTCATTTTTTTTGTAGCCACTTGGTGAAGAAAGGGCAGTGTTTATCTGACCGGATCAAACTTCAAGGTTTTAATATTTTACAACAATTATTTACTTGTTCGCTAAACGTACCCAAAACATATATTTTGAATCCGTCAGAGTTATTCCTGCAGTTAAACTATACCGACTTGACGGTAATCCGCAGCATCGGAATATAGATTCATGTTCCTTTAAAAAAAAAAAAAATGTCAAGATCTAAAATAGTGAAACGAAATATAATAAATTTAAATAGCGTGAACGGCTACGCAGTCAGTCTAGCACTGTAGCGGCCGTGATTTACATTAATGTTAATTACTCTGGAGATGATTATCATAAAAACTTTTTCCATCTTTTAATCTAGACAAGCGGCACTGCAATTTATTTGTGTGTGTCGCCTTAAATGATATCCTATTCAATTAATGACCTTATTAGCCAATGTTCATACATGAAGGAAAGTTTCGATCCGTAATACACATTTCAAATTAATGAATATTCATTTAGCTTTTTTTTTAATTCG
This sequence comes from Medauroidea extradentata, assembly GCA_003012365.1. Classification (NCBI taxonomy): domain Eukaryota; kingdom Metazoa; phylum Arthropoda; class Insecta; order Phasmatodea; family Phasmatidae; genus Medauroidea; species Medauroidea extradentata. The sequence goes on along the minus strand of PNEQ01029432.1, from coordinate 15,974 downwards.
TGCATAATAATCTAATTTAGACTGTGTCCCCATATACAGAACATTTACAAAAAGAAGAACATGGTATTTAATGATTCAAAGAAATGATTATTTGTGAACATTTTCGTTTTGTACAGCAGCGAGAAATTTTTAAACAGAATCAAGAAAGCCGAAATGCATAGAAATAAAATGGACAACACTAACGATTTCTTGTTTATAATTATATGTATGTCATTATTATTGAATGGTCTGTGATGTTATGAATAAAATTTTACTTTTCTAGAAGTGTTACACACTTTGTTTGTTCTGTACAGAAAGTATTAAAATGCACAAGCAATACGATTTATTTTCGGAAAAGAACAAGAGGAAACAGCAACAAGTGGTTGCCTTTTAAAGAGATTGTTCTAAAGTCCAGATATTTCTCATATTTTTGCATCTCAGTAACAGTTATTCATTAAGTTTTTATTTAAACATACTTCTGAATTAAACATGAAAGCTCTTATTCGTTTACTCATTAATTTTTCCGCGATTCAATTGTTAAGTGAACTGGTGAAAAAAAAAAACGAATAGGCTGCAAATCGCCCCTAAATCCGGGAAATACAACAGGATGTTTATTTCGGAATAGTTAGAAATTCTCAAATTTTATTTAAGTATTCTTTCGGGTGCCTTGTCGGAATGGTTGTCACACTGACAATGATAAGGAATCAACTTATTTTGTTAATGATTGTACTCGCTAGACTACAGATGCTTTTCATTGATTACTGCCCCTATGTCTTTGTGACAAATTGTAACTCATTTCTCTAGACCAATCAGAATAAGGTTACTTCTACACAACACAACTGTAATTCAGATGGAACACTAGATACATTAACGTGGAAGTTATCCAAACTATGATATCGATACTAGGTTATCGTGCTTTGAAGAACCACTAGACAAGGAAAATCATGATTATTGGAAAGGTACGATCAGAACGGTCTCTACGGCAATGTAAATGATATTCAGAAAATATTAGGTAAGGAGAACAAACTTCGCTTGAAGCAAAGAGCTGGATGTTTTTCCCTCGCGCAGAAAAGTGGTTTCGGTGGGTAGTACAATCTTAACTTTAAGGCCATGCTCTCTAGTTTCAAATTTTTTTAGAGATATTAAATTTTTACGCCTAAACGAGAGTAGGTATCAAAATTTTGTCTAGCAGTTTTGTTTAAAATCGTCTTCTTCAAGTTGGCAGATTTTTTTCCGGGTAGTAAATGCTATTGTTTTAGCTAATCATGTAAATAACGAAATTTTGGTAGATTGATTCTTTAGTCGAAAGCGTATAATTTCTTGCTTTGAAAAAAAAAATTAGCTATCACAACAAAATCGTTTAAACAAAACTGCCAGATAAAAATTTACTATCTGCTCTCGTTTAAGATTTAAAAAATGATTATAGCAAAAACAGTATAAACTAAAGAGCTTGGCCTTAAGCTTATCCCAGCCCGCTTATTTGCACTTCCACCGCCCCGACGTTGCGTGCTAACGTTGCGAGTGGCGCGATTGTAGTGGACTCATCCATGTATTGGCAGAGAGCAATTAACCGCGGCGTGCTATGCATCCTAATGAAGGTAAACGTCGAGTACAACGATGTAATTCAATTATCTGCGTTTCCAGAATATATTAAAAGAGCAATAGTGCTGTAAAAATTATACTAGCCGCAACTAGCCGCAAGAGATATAAATGAAGGATATTTTTGGAACATTAATTTACACGAAAATCATTATTTGTGAGAGTAATGGAATATTGATTACAGGTACACCATACAAGTAAGTTATTTCTGTATCTTTATTGAACATCGACATTAGATGACAAAGATTTATATATACACACCATATTCTAAGTAAAATAACACATCGCATAACGGTAATTCTCAGACACAAACGGGTCTCTTAGAAATGTTGAATTTTAGATTTTTTTTTTTTTGTGATCTGTAAACATCGATAGAGCCAGTGATTTTTGGCGAGAAGAATGGACGACTTGAAAAGAGGCGGAGGTTCAGTCTGGTGTGGGATACATTTCCTATCTCCATGGATATCGCAACCAAACATAACCTTCATACAGGCGTTTGTCTTCACATGTCCCAGGTGAGATGTATGTAAAGAAAATTGATTACTTGTTTGGAACTTTCCGCTTTTTCACGTAATCATCAATCTTATGCATTAGCGTATGTGAAACATGAAATAAAACTAGTATTTTTTATACTTACGTGCAAGTCTATGAGTGCACAAAATGTTTGGTTTCTGCCAAGACGAACCAACAAGTCAGCATGTTTGTAAACAAGCTTTGTTTCCCCACAGTTCTTTCCCCCTGCGATGTCACGTCCGAGGGCATGTAACTCAAGTCGTCCATTTTGCGCCATCTTGTTACAATCAATGACCGTATGTATGCATTAACAGGTCTGCCTCATAGTCAGTGATTGGTTGTCTAAAATTCTCAGCGTCTTGGTGTTCGACCAGCATATCACAAGCATATGATGTCGCAGTAACCTTACTCTCATTGGCGAAGGCAAATGAGCGACGCCTTTGCACAAAGACATGACTGCCAATAACCAAGAAGTTGAGCTGCAGATATGCACGTAAGGCACTGAAACAAGTTGCCGCAAAATTCTTTTCAGCAAAACTTAATGGCTCTGTACATAGAGAAACTGCGTACATAATTAGGCTGTTTGTGTACTGAAAACATCACAGTGTAAGTGAAACAACACTATGCCTTGAAAACAATAAGTCTAAAATGTAGAATGATGATACGCTCAATACTCTTACGTATTTTTCAATGTATTGCGAAGCGTGTCTTGTCGAAACAACGGCCTTGTCAGAACAGGTCCGAACACTGAAGTTTAAGATACGACCATCGTATTTATTGAGTTAGTTCTTGAAATAGCCTAGTTGTTGGCTCCACTGGTTGTTTTTAAAATAGCGGTATGTAGAACAACGGGTGCAGCACGTTCGTGCGTTAGCCGTTAGGAGCAGTAACGATGTCATACAGATAGAGATGATGGTTAGAGACACTGGAAAATCGCGAACATGTTGAAAATAGTCTCCAATAAACTGTATTATATTTAACCGTGACACGTGTGAACAGTTTGGGACAAATCACACACGCTGTGTGTCCAAGCTGTGCAGTTCTAATTGGGCCTGTTGAAGAGAGAGAACATGCTACAAATAAACGATAGCCAATGTTGATACAAAACATTCAGTGTTATACACAGCACGTTGGAGCCTAGCAAACAATAAACTTTTCATGCGATTTTCCAGTGATGGTTTATCGCGGGAAAACTTGACTGTTTGCTGGATTTTAATGCATGTTCAGCTTACCGTAAGATTACTGGCTTTCACTTGTGCTTAGAGATGTTGCCGTATTTGACTGAGCCAGTAAGACTTCCGGTATTCTAATATTTAATGCCTGTTAATGGTCTGCAGACAGCTACGTTGTGTCAGACGTATATCACCCATTCATACACGTCACAAGAAACTATAGTGTTTTCAAGGTAATGTTGGCACAAAAAATGTTCGCGATATACCATCATCTCTACATATAGAATTTTAAAACAGCACCACTGACTTGAAGCGCTATCAGCCAATAAGGGCGTTAAACAGTGACGAAGCGTGAAGTGTTCTAGGGCAAGCGGTGATTAGTAGTGACTGTACAGAACTCTCAGTTGCCTGTGTAACCATTTGACTGGTAGAGGTAGGTAAACTCCTCTGCCAGTAGTACGTAAGAGGCGAGGAACTAGTTCTCAGTAGGGTCCTGAAAAATTCGCGTTTTCTTTCCGACACAAGCTATAATTCCAGCATCTGCACGTTTGTGTCACTTCCGCAATTAGCCATTGACTTATTTGACACCTTCTGGAAGTCGCTGAGCCAATAACAACAATGTAACTAATCACATGCCCGTTTTACCGTGGAAGCGAGCAGCTAATGAGCAGCTGCTGTCAGCTTGAGAAAACATACATTCTTGGAGGCTAGCTTACTGGTCAGTGAAACCGCGAATTTTTCCGGGCTCTGTTCTTGAGTAATACACCTGGGTCTCGGCAACACAACTGTCACCTGTTAAAAATGTATAGTCGGATATTATACTGCTTGCTTTGGGACACGTCCACGCTTCGCCACTGGCGTTAAATCGGCAGTATTGGTAGATAGCCTTGTGTCTAGATCACGGCCGTAGAAGAACAGGTCTGGACACTCGCCTGGATATTTGACCCCCTTGTTGTTTGGCTGTAGTTCACCAAGTTACCGAGAATATTGTGTTTTATTGGCGCTGATGTTACGGCGGTCGGACTAAACTCCGCCCACTTCCTTTCCGCTAAGATAAACAAATTATCAGAACGTATTTTTTATCAATTTATGAAATACTTTCTTCGCTCACAAATTTAAGAAAAGGCTCCAGCAATCTTTATTTACTTTATAAATTTAACAATGGAAAAAAGTGGACGGAGTTTGAGTCCGACCGCCCGGAAAACAGCTCCAAAAAGTACGACATTCTCGGTAACTTGACGAACTACAGCCAAACAACAAGGGGGTCAAGCAAAATACATTGTTAGATAGGCGAATGTCCAGACCTGTCTTCTACGACCGTGGTCTAGATATAAGCTCAGCATGAAGACCACAAGAAGCAGAGAGTACATCGTGGCATAACCTGCGTGCACAAATGTACGTTCTAGGAGTGCGGTTCACCTCAGTCTTCAACGTCTTTTTTTATTTTTATATTTGTACCAGATATTTTTTCCTTATTTTAGACCTAAATTGTGGTTGCATATTCCTCTTAGGAAATTTTTGTATCTCTCATCGTTATTGCGTAATGAGTCGTAAACATCAAAATTTGCACTTTGCGGTTTTATGTACGCCACTAAAACCAACTGACATAACAAACTGAAAAAATTCACAGTATATAACAATGTTGTAAGCAACGATTTGACATATATAAAAACAAAAAATATTAAATTTTTTGTACTTAAATTTTTTTTTAAATTTTTAATTTTCCATTTTAAAATTCAGCAATTTATAATAACCTTAACATGCAAGTTGTTGCGGTTGGCGCAGTGGCTAGAACACTTGCCTCCCACAAAGACGATCCGGGTTTGATAATCGGCGGGGTCGGTCCACGGATTTTTGCATGTGGTTATCGTGCCGGATGATGCCGCTGGGTGGCAGTTTTTCTACGGTGTTCTCGCAGTTTCCCCCGCCCCTTCATTCCGGCACTGTTTCATTCACAAATCTAGTCACCCTTCACCAACGCTAAAACCTAGCTGTTAAGTGCTGGCCAAAATATCTTTGCTTCTTCATTTAAATAGACTACTTAGGATCAGTTACATCACGCCACAAATCAAGATTCAGAAACGATGTCGCTGCAATATCTTTTGTTGTTGACATTTTGCTATATTGATCTTGGAAACACTCACATTATTTGTAATGGAACGAGGTGGAGTAGCAGCTGTAATTCAACAGACACGCATTCGAGATGTGTCTCTTGAATCTCGAATCAGTCGTCATGATTTCGACTTTCAGTTGTTTCCCAAAATCCGCATCCTGGGATGGTTTCCAACTAAGGCGTACAGGTCTCGCTATTGGTTCCGTTTTATGTCTATGTCACTGCTTCTATCTCATAGAACCTGATTGTTGATACTTTAAGGCCTACGTACCAACCAACTAACAGGTGACGCACGATAAGTTCTACCTTTAGAAGTACAACTGTTGCAAAAATGGCACCAAAATATTGCCTTTAGATATATGCAATAGTGTTTATACAACAAGGAAAGGTAACCTATTTATAGAGTCTGTGATTTTTGGTGAAGAGGATTCTGCAACAACCTGTTTCAATGCCTTGCGTGCACACCCGCAACACTGCTTCGTAGTTATTGGTAAAATATAGTTGGAAAGAGGCGTGGCTCTTTGACTGCACCAACCAGAACAATGTTACCGCGACACCAAACGCCCGTGATTTGCGGGTAGGATCCCGAGACACCGAACATTAAAAACTTCCAATCACTGACCATGAAGCAGAGAAACAGATGAGTAGATAAGGCATTGAAACAAATTAATGCAGAATTCTTTTCACCAAAAGTATGCTATATTATACACAATGCCACGACAGTTATTGTTATAGCTGCAGTAGTATAGAAAGTTTCGCAATGCGTTTTAAGGTGAGTTTAGAGACATGTTATATATAGGGGTCGGAAAATTTTGCGGATTCAATGACCTCCATGATAGAATGCACTGTTCTGTGCATACTCAAGCCCTAACAATTTGTCTATTAGCTGCTAATCAGTGGAACAACGGACAATGAACGAATAAACGAGGATTGAATATGCATAGGACAATGGATTCTAGCATGCAGGACATTGCATCAGCGAAATTTTCCGGCCTCTAGTTATATATGTATAATATATCGTCGGCCTAGAATGAAATTTTTTCAGGAGAAGCAAAAACCTGTCTTTAAATCTTGTTTGAATATGTTATTATTTTAATGTAACAGTGTTGGTACTAACATTTGTTCCTGATATGTAAAACATAGAAACTATCATTTAAAACTCACCATGAAGTACCTCCGATGTACATGTTTTTTCATTCTTAAAATGGCATTTGTAAAACATGCGAGGTTTTATATTTTTTTTCAATAGAATGCAGCAAAAAGCAAAGCATAATGTTTTAACCACAATAACAGATGAGATACGAGTTTTTCATTCCAATAACTGAAAAAAAAAAAAAAAAAAACATTTTTGAGAAGTAATTGAGATATGGGGTTTTCATTCTAGGCCGACGATGGGATATTCACCAAATTGCATGGCACAACCTCCCACAACCAAAATATGCTATTGCAATGAACCATATTTTATACTACTTTTACAATAATAATTTTTTAAATCATACACAAGAGCAGATACCGAAAAACTATCACAAAGTTTTTGTTAAACGCAGTGAATACTATGTTACTATGTTAACTGACTTTTCAAGATAAAGTACACTGTGGCTTCAGCTAATTATATAGTGAATTAAATAACTATTAATGAACTAATCCATACAATTTTGTCACGAAAAAATTAGACTACATAGTAAAAATTATTATTAACAAAACTGTACAACAGTTTTTCGATTTCTACTCTCGTTTAGGAGTAAAAACAGTTACCAGGAAAGCAATAAATGATGGATCAATCACGGCATTTAAGAATTTCTACTCACCAGAATATTTTAATTTTCCCCGATCAAGCTGCATATTTGACCTGATAACCCAAAAACCATTATACGCAGTACCATCTCAAAAGAATAACACAATTTTAATTCCATATTGACCTACAAAAATGTTCGTTTACTTGTTCATGTATACAACTAGTTGTCTCGTCTTTTACAACATATTTATTAAATATCTTCAATTAATATTTATTATCTTTTATTACTAAGATTGTAGTATTTTTTATAACTCGCATAGTTATTTGATTTAATTTGATTTTATGGTTTGTATCTATAATATTTAAAACGAAATTTTGTGAATATCACATGACGTAAATTTGAAAAGTTACTATTGACAAATATGCCTCGAAGGTGAAGATGTTTAGAAAGCCATAGACTGAAAGAGGATCTGAACAGAGGTTGCTATAGCAATGAGTGTTAAAAAGAAATTTTAACACTTAATATTCCTTGTATCAGTATACATTACTGACTGACTTTAAATAATATAATACTTTATTAAAAAGAACGCTCGACGTGTGTTCAGGAGAACCAGAGTTCGATTACCGTTTTGGGTCATCCTCTTTTTTGTTTTCAAGTGTTTTCCGAAGTTATTGCAGGAGAATACTGGGACGATTGCTAACAACATACACTGATCGTTTCCCTTATTTCCTTCGTGTACTTCTTACAAATGGCGTTCATCGGCTTTAAGGCGCGTTAAATGTGCGTGGGATATAATTCAGCGCTAAAAGCACCAGTTCAGAATTGTAGGTTTCTCGAAACCAATTTGAAAAATAAAAAACAGCAATCCTAGACAATAGCTTTGCCAACTTTCTTAGCAAAAATTTTTCTAGATTAATGTATATCTGAAGAACAATATCTGACGCCGAAATCTCGTACATTTAATTGTGGCCCAAGAGATCACGATTAACAAATGCATCATTGTGGATAAATGTTTGCTCACAATGTTGGCAAATAGCATTATCAAGGATTGCTGATTTGCAGTTTTTTTATACTGACTTAAAAATAATATGTATATCTCAATAGAAGAATTCAGCACTTGTTTATCTACCACGTCCTCTTAATGTGGTAGTTTTATATAAAAGTTATAATTAGATTTTTACTCGTCTTCCTATAGCTAACGTCTGTAAATAAATCAGAGCCAATCATCACATGCATCGACATTTAACAGATTTTTTTTTAAGTTGAGGTGTCCTTACTTGACTATTGTTATAAATAATTAATATTAATTTTACGTTATGTACAATTTTAACAAAATCCAACGTTTTAGGAAAACTATCACATTAAGCCTCCATTAAAAAATTAATTCCTGTTAATTTTAATAGTAATAATAGTTCGAATTATTTAAGGTAAAATAATTTCAAAATAAATTTATTAAAGTTTCCTATAACGAAAGGTAGGTTTAAGTAATTGATGATTTAAAATCAGTTGCAAACGTTTCATATGTTTAAAATTACCTAATCAAAAAATGGAACCGTTCCAATGTCCGATAGAATAGCAACCCAAATGCTTGAAGCTTTGTTTTTTATGTTAATATTACCCAAAATCGTGTCTGCAAATTTTTCATACACTTCAATTTTTGTGGTTTGTGTACCCTGGCCAACTGTAGTGAAAGCATTAAGGTAATTATATAACTGAAGATGAATCTGCAAACTAGAATAGCGTCAATGTTGTCAGATCTGATATTGTATTCGAAAACTTAAACGTTTACGTCTTAAAGGCTACAATACATAAACTATAAAAAAGCATGTAAACATTTCCTTCATGTTCTTAAAAAAACAATGATATTCATACAGTTAGTATCGAATATTTTATGATCAAAATTATATTTTGAAACTGTGTCTACTAGTTTGTGGGCCTTATTTGAAATATTAATGGCATGCATACCATGATTTCATTTTAGTTGCTCAACATTTTTAGGAACAAATACTGCCACAGTTATTTACTAATAAACGCAGTAATAAAATTTTCTAATTTTACGTTCATTTATAGTAGTATGGCAGTTTTATTAAAATAGTAAGTTTTATTTATTAGAAACACTGTACTTGCTTGAACCCAGTCGCAATATCAGCTTAATTAAACTAATTTTTCGAAGGAATAATAACATCGTTTCACTCCGCCGTTTCGTTTACATACACAGAGAAAACTGTTTGCTTCAGTCAACCATACATAAGTTTGCATACGGCGAAACAAATATGTATTTTAACAAAAATTTTTGTCGGCCGAGAAATTTATAATATCATGAAAGAAACCATTTTGTTATTCAAATAAATGGTATATTTAAAAGTACTAAACCCTCTCGTTAAAAGAACAAAATCAGCCAGGCACATTAGGTCGAGTCAGCGTTTACACGGTTGGTTCACTATATACAAACATATATACGGTTTACTGTGAGATACCTTCTTCTCTGCGTAGACTGGCTTTATTGCAGAAGTTATAACGTACAAAAAAGAAAATAATGTAATTTTTAATCTCATATTTTGCTTTTTAGTCTCTACAGAGCAGAAACACTGTTTATATGGTACCCATTTTTCTAGCAACATTTTAATGTGTTCCTTACATTTTGCAGTTACACTATAAAAATAGCTTCCCGTTATTTCTCCCTCTTTCCTTATCTCTCACTACAATATTTCACACATTCATTAGTTTACCCTGTCTCCTACTGACTTACAACTCATGCGATGATTTTCTGTCTGCTACTGTTCCTTCGTGAACTAGAAAAATCTCTTCTCTTGCGACACTCACTCACTCTCATTCTCACAGCGAATATTGCATCGCCGCTTAGCGCATGTCATAGAACTAGCGTCAAAGTTTTCTGTAGAACCGTTCTACTTTGGGCCTTTAATATCAGTTACTTTACAGTTTTAGAGGTGGAAATATGTAACAAATATCCTGCGAATACATTTAGAGGTACAGCAATCTAAGACAGTTTTTAGCTTTATTAGAGGACCTCGCAACATTTCTTAACAACGTACGTGTGGTCTTGATGGTGTCGTTTCACATTCGTAAGTGTTTTTTTTTCTTTCGTATACTAGCATACTAGGCGCAGTAAAGTTATGTAAAAGAATCACTATTTTCCTAAACACTACAACACATTTAAAGCGCACAATAGGTGGAACTAGATTGTCTTTGTGCGAGAAAATGTTCTTCAAGCTGCACCGACGATCGGTAATTTTATGTACAACAGTTTAAATATTTATTTATATTTTTCCACTTTAAATATCTTTTCTGAACCGGATGATTACATAATAATTTTTAAAATAATGAAAGGTAAACTGGTTATTTTCCTTGCGTGCAACCATCGAAATTATTTTGTCAGATAAGCTTGAAGAAAATTTTCTCTCAGGTGTTAATTCTCAAGCAGCCATAACGGAAATGCGATATTTGTTTAGCTAACAATAGACTGAAATTATTAATTTTTAAAACATGTTTAATGTTAGTTCACGGACTTCCTACAATTTCTGCAATGTTATAAATTATACATTGCTATTTCATAGACAATTTAAATATAACGTTTTTTGGCCATCTTTATAGTTTCGGTAACAATTTTTAACGATCTCTGCATATTGAATTGTCTGGTGCAGTGCTTCATAGGGCAGCCTCTCTACTTCTACCCTAAACACTTGTCATATGTTAGTACAGTTTCATAACTTTTTGCGCAATGACGTCAATCAGTACTATCGTTCTCCGTTGTTAGCACCACAGACCGTACACGGAAATCCATCTTCCTAATTCGCGTCTATTTCTAATTGCCCGTGTTTCCGTGACATACGTCACGAAGCTTTGACAGATTTCCTTGTCAGTTAGAGGTTTCCTTTTCATTAAAATACCATCTCTTCAAATTCGTGATCTCATTATTTCAACAATGTTCCTCGTAAGGACTAACCAAAATAACTTCCGTGAACATAACTATAGGTTATTCGGGATAAAGTGAGCACTAAAGATTTAACCTATAAAAAAATAATTACCGTTGCTGCACATAAGTCACCATTAACAAGAGTTACTTTACTGCTTGTATGGTTGGTAGCGATTCATCGCATCTAGTTCCGTGTATTTTCCTTTTTGAATACAACATTAGTGAAAGAACATCAGATGAAATCGACGTCTCTGTATTTCATATACTTCAAAGTATTTATTTATGATCTTATTAACATTTCTACTTACAGTATAATTAGACTTAATTGGCGCCAGAAGAATGTGACGATATCGCCGGCATCAGGTCATCTTCCACGTTACCGCTTGCTCCGTGCTTCAAACAGTTCAAAATTCTACCGACAGGTGGCATCAGAGTTAGGTTATCGCCGTTTTTTCGCCGCTTCGCCAAGTTGCATCATTTGCTTGTGTTTGTCCGTTGTGCGTATATACACATTAAAAAGTATTGGAAATTACTATGAATATTGTTGCCAAATGATGTGAAACCATCGGTATTCTGTAAATTAAGTTTTACGTTTGCCAACCTAGAAACATCATACTTTTTATTTCACATATTAAGAAAATACGTTATTGTTTCTGTCAAGTGCGTCGTTGTTCGTGGCAGTAGAACTGAACGAAACTTGAATTCTTGAATTGCGTGTGTCATGTGTGTTTTATGTGGGAATGTGGCGGTTTTGAGTTACAAATTCAAATAAAATATGCCCGCATTTACGAGATTCTTAACGGCAATAGTGCGTATTGCATCAATTAGTCGATTGACAGAAACCAGTATTTATAACTAAGATTACTTCTCATTGTATATTAGATTCAGCCTCCGTGCATTTAACGAGTAGATATTGTAGCTAAAATTTATCACAGCAGTTTAATGTAGTTGTAAACGTTTCATGACCCTATGTAAATAAAAGCATTCGGCAATATTTATGTTTACATTCGGCGGAAAGATATAAACTGGCAGAATATAGAAATTAATCAGGTTTTTTTTCGAGTGCTCACTTTATTTCGAAGCACCTACATCGTATTAAGGTCAGTACAGAAAAAGCACGTTGTATAAGAAAGCGAAACGTAAGGTACACATGGAACTGAAACACGCAAAGGAACTGGCAAACCACTTTCTCTGCCAAAGAAAACGTAAAATTACTTAGTTAACAAATTGCCAGTCCATAAAGAGTGAATATACGTACTTCTTTAGTGTACCCACAAGAACAAATATGTACGCCATATCTTTGAATTTGTGTTCCCAAATATTTAGCTAGTAAACTGATAACCAAAATTCATACAAACTGAAGTAATTCATTACTTTCACTCCGCATTAAAGCTTTTGCCAATCCAAGTAACATTAATCTAATATTCTTTACACAAGCCAATTTATTATATATTTATAATAAATACACATTTGTTTTGTATATTCCTTTTACTAGTAAATACACTGTTCGTGAAACTAATAAACATACAGAATTCTGTCATTAAGACAAATGTTTCAATGTTCACCTCGTGTAAGATCTGTAGAGTAAAATGCTCAATAGATAAAACTCACCATCCGCCATTTTGATCAGTTTCCTACTTAAAATATAAAATTGGTGTAATATAAAAAAGCAAGTGACGGCAGAGAGTCAGATCAAGATATAATTTCTGAAGCACTTTGTAGGAAAAGTGTTGCATTAACATGTTGCAGCAAAAGCTTTAGTAGAATTGTTTTTTGTTAATACATATATAGGCCTACCTTTTAAAGCCTGAATATTATTTTTTTTTCAGATCAGGACTTAGTTAATGCCAAATTATTAATTTGCTCTCTATAGCACTGTGGTACATGGATCGTTTTTATTAACATGAAAGATAGATACTCTTGGACGCATTTTAGTCTTACAAATTTACTTACATAAATTGCTTGTTCTCTTTTATTCGTGATTATTCATTTATACTTGGATATTGTATTATTAGTCTTAATTCGTATCATTAAAAAAATATTTTTTTTTCTGTTCATTAATAATATTTTCTAAAATCTCCAATGTTGTTTAATTGTGTACGGTATGTAACTTATTATTACATGTTATGACACCTTTACTTCCTACACTAAATGAAATATTTACGCAAAAGGAAGTTATTTTTTACACCCGTAATTTAATACTATCTGGCACTTTACAAGATGTTTAAGTGATTTTGTTCCAAAATTTCTGAGGACGATATGAACAGTCTTCAATAACAACTTTTCTGCAAACATTACTGCTTAAATGTTTTACGTGATATTGCAATATGAATTATGTTTACTGGTGTATGCAGTTACGAGAGAATGTATCGATCGATGGAAATCTAGAATACGACAAATGCAAAATGATAAAATAAATAAAAAATAATAATTTGAAGTATATCCCGAACAAACTTCATGATACGTCAAAGCAGTATCGTACACTTTATGATATTTCATTGCGATCTTGAGTTACAAGTATTGTTACCTGAAAAAACATCTCGATCAGAATTTCATCATAACTGTTTTTCCTTCTGATATATTATGTAAACATTTATGACTGCTATTTAAACTAAATAAAGATTGTAACTAACAATTGTATTGTATTGACATATTGTTCCCAAATAAATTGACAAAACGTTTATTACTAACCATCTTTACAGAACCCGATACTGGTTGCTGATGTTACGTTCTATAGCTTATAATGAGATTATATATCATTAGCGTGGCTTATCTGGTACTGTGTGCTTCTTTCATTCTACCGAGGATCGGATCAACGCCACTGAAACTCCTGCAATTAAACGAGTTTATGAGCTAATCGATCGAGCCAGGAGGTAGTGCATATACGCCTCATCACGTAGTTATAAAATCGCGAAGAGATATCAAAGTAAGACTAGATTGTATGAGAACACTCTGGAAGGAAAACATGTAACACAGTGTTAAAAAACGTGGAAGATTATTTTCAGTGAAATTTTATTACATTACAATTCAGATAGTTTCTTCAGCAGAGCATCAGTCCTCGGGAATCATGCTGGGTGATGCTGCTTGTCGGCGGGTTTTCTCTCGTCCCTTCATTTCGGCGCTGCTCTATACTCACAGCATGTCACCCCTCACCTGCGCTTTAGACATAGATGATAAGCGCAGACCAAAATCTCTTCGCTTCACTTCAACATAGCACTTTTGAACCTTCTAAAATAAAATAAATAAAATCGAACTGCTGTAGAAACAATTTCAATAAAAACCAAACCTAATGAGTCTAATAACATAATGATATTCTCAGATCAAACGTAACTGTAAGTCCATGTATTTGGTTTCAAGGTAATGCCAACGAAAATTAATGCTTCAGTATTTCAGCACACTAGTCTACGGACTGACGTAACACAAACAAACTACAAAGATAAATAGCACAAGAAATATGCTTTCTCTAAAATAAAACAAGCTATTTCTACCGTTCGTGGTCTTACACATAAATACTTTTACAAAACATCACACACTTAAGTATGTTCGTATGTACGAATAATTATACATATTCTTGCAAGTATGTGTACGTTCAGTTGTGCGTACATATTTACATATGCATACGTGTAGGTATATGTGTGTAGGCCTATTTATGTTCAAACGTATTTAATTCTCTCTTCGCCAACAGCCATGTTATAATAATACAGCTTTAACAAACTTAAGTTCGCAATTTAAAAAAAAAAGACTTTTCTGATTTAAATTAAGTAGTCATATTGCAAAAAAAAACCTTCGTATTAAAATTTGTTCTTTAAAAAACAAACGTAAATTTAAGAACGTGTAACCGATTTAAACCATGTGGTTTCACGTGTTTTGTTGACCGTTAGTTGGCCATTGTTTGGAACATAAGCAGAGGATAAGTTAAAGAGAAGTCCTCGAGTAGCATTTTTTTTCCCACTGAAGGGGATAATGATGTAAGCAATACGGGTGAGGGTGGTGCGTGTGTCGTGAATAATACCACAACCGTGATGAGCGGAGCACTAAACTGGAATGCAGTGTTTAAGTTGTAGTCTTTGTTATGGGACATTAAGCGGTTACCCTATAGTTTCATGTGTAAAGTTACGAAGGAATTCAAACGAATGCTGCTGACATTAATGTTTATTACCACCATTCTATTATTTCGCTTTCTTGTCTGTCTGTCCATCTGTGCGGTAAAAATTTTTCTATCGATTTTAAATTAACTTCCTGATAAGCAAGAGACTTGAAACTCAAATCATTGCCCAGACATGGATGACAATGCAATGTATGAAAAAAATTGTGAAATATTTACTTAAATATACTTTTATATTATGTTTTTTAAACGGATTAAAAAGTACAAAAATACGTCTCCAATAAATACTTAGTTTAAAAATGAAAACAAGGTATTCACGCAAAATATAAATGCATGAATATTTCATCCAAGTCACTAATAACAGCATTGCTTTGAAAATGATATGAACTTTGTGTGTTTTCTCAACAACCATACTCTATACTCCTTACTATTAACTATTGCTTGCATCCCACGCGTTTCATTTTAATATTACAAGTATTTTCGTTGGATATATTGTTAAAAAAAAAACAGTGGATTTACCACCGTAGGACTAGGAAGGGCTGCCCTACGACTTTCACTACTTTATGGGACAGGAGGACGACGACACGTAGACTCTCGACATAAAGGGGGCTTCTCCACCACCTAGCCAGTAATTTAAACAACGACTATTTAAGAACACATGCATGGTGGGCCAGGATTGCCATGCTTTTGGGTCACTTACCTTAATTACTTCTCGACATACTAGGATACTCTGTTTTACGTGCATCAATCCTTCTCTAAACATGGTAGAGCAACTTTTTACTCGCTATAGCTACACAAGAGAACCAGAAATCTTTTTGGGAAC
>PNEQ01029431.1:0-80926 GCA_003012365.1 Medauroidea extradentata | reverse complement strand
ATCACGACGATAGCCAATTGTGTTTCAAAGATAAAGACGATTCATTAAAAACACATTTTGCCCCTTTTTACTGCCTGGGGGTCGAATTTCAAAAAAACCTAAAACTACTTTTTGGGTATTTACGTAAGCAATATTTTGAAGTGAATATCAACTCTCTATCCCGAAGGGTTCGATAGATATCGATAGTTGATTGGAAACATATTTAAGGTCTTTTCAGCCCCTTAAAAGTTGAACTTCGAAAAATCCTTAAATTGGCTAATATGCATTTTTACGAGTGTCCTATTAAAGTAAAAATCACGATGATAGGCCATCGGGTTCGAGCTCTATCGACGTTTCTTCGGAAACACATTTCACCCCTTTTCACCCACTTAGAGGTCGAATTTCGAAAAATCCCTTCTTAGTGCTCGCCTACGACCTGAAGGGAACCCCCACAAAAAATTTCACGATTCTAGGTCCAGTGGTTTGGGCTGCAGTTTGATATGTCAGTCAGTCAGTCAGTCAGTCAGTCAGTCAATCAGTCACCTTTCATTTTTATATATATAGATGTCCTGGGAGTAAAAGGCAATATTCTGGGAGGTGATAGTACTGGTTATTGTGATCAAAAAAGTTCACGTGAACATGGGGTCAATATGGGACGGTTGTCGAGATAGTCCCATTTGAATGTAAACATTGATAAGCTCAAAAAATACAGTGATTATTTTATTTGCAGTTATGTCCCTCGTTTCAGTTACAAGGAAATTGCAATACATAATTAATACCACACTATTATTTCATAGCTGTAATAACAAAACTACAATACACAATCATTTTGTTTAGTGTCATGTTAAATATAACGTTCAAGTTCACAGACCACGTTAGTTGGTCAGCTGTGTATGTAGCATAAACACGTTCCCATAGCACTGCGTGACCATCTTGATTGTGACATAACCTGTCACTGCGGAGGAACATAACTGCCTATAAAACAATAACAGTAATTTCAGAGCTTCTCAGAGTGTACATTTAACCGTCCCATATTCCCCACATGTTCATATTAACTGCCTTTAATTAGAATGACCAGTACTATCACCTCCCAGCGTGTTGCCTTTTCTTTCCGGGCGTACTGTATTGCGATTTTAACATCATCGAGTAAATAACATCCGATCTTTGAATGAATTGCAGTATAAATTTATATGCGTTTGGTTGGCGAAATTAAGAATACGTTAATGTTGTCGTGTGGGCGAATGTATATTGCGCGTTCGAGTCATAGATTTGCGGAAGTGGTAAGGATGACACAATGTGCATCACGTCTGACGTTAGACTAGCGTGCAGACTCTCGCCGAAAATCTCCTCAATGAGACATTCTGTGATGACCTTATTATTTTATGACGTAGTATTAAAGGCAAAGGTATATTTTACATTACTATATCTTTAAAAGAAACTGCGCCAACGTTAATATACCTAAACAACACCGCCATTTTAGGTCGCTAAAATATTAAATTTTATGAATAGTAATGAACTTGAAATGGGTATACATACGTGTAATGTTCTTTGTATGTTATTCCCAAGCAGACCTCACTGATGTGTGATTAGTAGTTTTCGAATAATCTGGCAACAGACGATGCTCTGCACACCGCTCGGCGGCCTAGATAGGCGGTGACCTTAAAAGGGGAGTTGACGAAACATTTTTATTATTTTAATAAAGTATATATTTGTACGAAATAGGGTTTCGTTTGTAGACATACATTGTGGCTATTCTTTGCTGTAGCGGAAATTTTCTACCTTTCGTAGGTTTTGTATATTAGCAAGTCAGAGCCGAAATTTACATAAAACGGTTTCATACATGAATCGCAAACCCATTGACTTACAGAAACGAAATAATTCACAAAGAAGGGAAGTGTCACTGGCTACAACCATACATGTAGGCTTTGATATTTTCGGTATTTTTTAAAATATTATAGGATATTGTCAATTTTTTATTTCAAATGTAACAATTTTTTAGAGATAAATAAAAACATTCGAAACCGTATTTTTAACGTCTACGCGTAACCAGCGACACAGTTCTTCGGTGGGAATTACTTCGATTCTGTATGTCGGTTGGTATTCTTTTCTTGTGGAAAACCGCTTTATGCAAATTTTGCTGTAACGTGCTGTTATTCAAAAATTATGAAAACTAGAAAATTTTCATTACTGTAAATAATAGTCACAATGAAGGTCTATAAAACAAGCCTCGTACACGTATACAAAGTTACTAAAACAATTAAAATTCTGCTATGAGCCCCCCCCCTCCTCCCTTGCTTATATCATAGTTTTGCAGTGATTCTACCTACTACTAATATCAAAATTTTGCTTCACAATTTTGACACTAATATGTCATAATTTGTAGCTGAATTTTTTTGTGGCAAAGTACTGAACTGTTTTTTTAGGTTTCGTTACCCAAAGTACCACTTTTTATGGCGTGAAAATTAACCAAAAGGAAGCAAAATAATTTTTTTGCTGACAATTGGTACGTTATTTTTAAAAACGCTGCCATATTACCGTGCATCGTGTGATTGCACAACGTCTCAAATTTTTTCACAGTTTTTCGTTAAATGAGATTTGAGTTATTGGCACCAGTCTGAAAAAAACTAAGAAACAAGCCCTTAACGTACAGCCAACATTGCAAGTAGAGCAAAGAAAATAAAATCTCCATTCTGAGAGGTAGAATATTTACAAATACTGAAGTATTCTTTCCCTATGCGTTCAAGCAAACACATCGACAAGTGTTTGTGGCGAATCTTTGCAGCAGAACTCACGGCTGTATCCGTAACAGTGTTTGAGAACGCACATCCTGAGCCTTTGTTTTATTTTCTCGCGGGACTGCGACATTTCTTGAAGTAAGAGTTAATTTACCGTGAGATTAAACGTCACTGGCTCCGCAGAGGAGCAGATTTACTGACGAATGATCGGTATCCCGGCGGCAGGGTGGCATTTCCGCACGGCTAGCCTCAACTTCCTGTTCGCGTACAGGTTCTCCGACACGACCAGCTGACGTATAAGTAACTCTGGAAAACACGAAAGAGCTTCTCATGTCTGTATCCTTCTTCTTTCCCTCCATATTACTGTGCACAGCGTCTTAAACTCTACAGTGAAAATTCAACCCGGTTGTTTTTTTCTTCCACGATATAAAATAATATTTAAAACAATAAGAAGTTTGACAATAATTTGAAAATAAACCGTCCGCAACTACGTAAATACTCTCGAAATTCTTAATAAGCAGTTAAAAATAATATAAACCAAATAAGATCAAAGAAATTACTGTTTGTTTACACAGTTCACTAAAAACCAAATAATGCCGTGCACCATGTGACCTTTAAAATCACAA
The DNA here is from genome assembly GCA_003012365.1 of Medauroidea extradentata. Lineage (NCBI taxonomy): Eukaryota > Metazoa > Arthropoda > Insecta > Phasmatodea > Phasmatidae > Medauroidea > Medauroidea extradentata. Next base: position 77,586 of record PNEQ01029431.1, on the reverse strand, counting down.
ACGTACGCTTAAGAAATCACTAAATATTTTTTTCACAAATAAACATTAATCTACAAATAATTTTAATAATTTATCACGTATAATTTAAAAATATTAACTCATTACTTTGAAAACGCAACTAACACTTTTCTCACACAACACTTTTATATTTTATAAATATTACATATACAAGATATAGATTGGAAACCAATAAATACAGCAGTACGCCAAAATTTCCCAATTTAAAAAAAATTACAAAAGTTTTACTGTGATCTTTACAATTAATTGTTGTAAAACCACTATTATAATCACAATAAGTTAGATTATAATTATTTGTACATTTTGAAATATGAATATCGAAAAATTTGCTGACACAGATATCAGTATTGTTTACTTGATATGAACAGAATAACCTATATCATGTGGTAATTGAAATATAGATTGTCAAGTAGCCTTGGTACACATTTTAACTTAAGACTTCATATTATTTATAGATAAAGTCTTATATAACTATGAACGCACGTTCGTATGAAAGAACAAAATTCTTCTGTAAAAGTCTATATAACGAATTCTTGTCAATAATCAACTTCACGTCAAAGTACCTTACGTCATGTAATTTTTGTGACAACCGTTGATTTTAAGTGAATTTTGGCAGCAACCTGTAAGTCCCTAAACTACCTAGAGAATATAAACTTCAGAGGAGGTCTTAAATTTATAATTTTTAGATAGGTATAGATTAACGAGAGACAACACGCTAGTCGATCACACTTAACATATTGTCCACAATATTATTTTTCCTTTGTGAATATTGCGCGGATTAGAAGTTTACACGTTTAAACAGCCTGCGTAGTTCAAATATTTTACAAGAAATAACCACATATTGTCACAGGGAATTTTACAGAAAGTTTGATTCAGTGCACCATTTTTTCTTTCGAAAGGTTATTGACAGCCGAATTATTTTAGTAAAAAAAATATTTGTAACAAAATGTGAGAATTTTAAGTTATAGCTTAAAATGTATGAGAATGAACACGTGAAAAAAACTACGTATCTTTTATTGCACGGTTCGCTGAACCCTGTATGGTGACAACGAACAACGCGAAACTTTTCGATCTGTCAGCCACGCTCTACAAATCAAAGGCCTGTAATCACAGCTCCCCTTCCCCATCCTGGACCAGTGATGAACTGTAACGCTTAAGCCATCGTTGCGCTAAATGGAACGGTTCCACACTGGTTCACGTCTTTATTGGACACGAGAGGGAGAGAAACGTAAGAGATTACCTAGGGAGACGTGAAAGGGTTGAGCAACTGGCATTCAATGCTGCGACGTCAATATGCGAAATGCACCAGTGATGTAGCATTGGGACCTGATTACAATCATCTCCCCCACTTCACCCTCCCTCCAAAAAAGAACGCATTCAATCGTTGAGAGGGCGTGCCATATAAATTAACATTACAAATGTTAAATGAAATGATTTTGCAAGTCAATGTAGATGACGAATCATAATAGTAAATCTGGATGGTAACTTTCTCAAACACTGTAAGAAACATTTTTCCAAAACGACGCATCTCCCGGTTGTCAAAAGTACAGTATTTCGGTGCCACAAGTGGTTTTACAATGAACGAATCACTCGATAAATAAATGTGCTTACATTATTCTCGAAAGTGTTTCACAGCAAGCACATTAGGTTTCATATATATTGTGAACTAGCTGCCATGCCGCGGCTTTGCCTGAATGGAATTTTTGAAGGAAAAACTATAGCGATAGGGATAGCTAATCGTGTAAATGAAATATTGAGGACACGGTGAAAACATATTTCAGGACTTTTCACCACCAAAACAACCTCGTCAGATGAGATATTGAGGATATCAGGAAAAAGCATTTTTACACATTTTTAAAATATTAGTATGTGTCTACGCTGCAAGGGGAAGACACATAAAAAAGAAAATGGACCCTTCTGCCAGCTGCCACTAAATTGTAAATACATAATATGACATCAGTTTCCTGTCACCTTGCTCTATACGAAATTTGAACCCAAAACGTTCTACCAGTGTTCCAAACAACTATGCCAAGATGTAGGTCGTCAGATTCATAAGAAGTTAAATGTGAATTTACATGCACGTGCGTGTTATGTTGTCCTTACTGTTGCCGCACTTCTACGACTCGAACGTGTAAAATACGTTCACTCACGCGGGCGCCTTAAGGGTGTTCAAGTGGCAAAAACTAAAAAATTAATATTTACTTGACATAGTGTTAGTTTTATAGACGTTACTTGTGACCACATTTTCCATTTGTATAAATATTTTAGCTTTCATAGTTTTCCCACAGCGGCGTGTCAAAGTCAGAATTTGCAAGTTACAGGAACATAGGTTTAACAAAAACCAAGTGACTTGCTCGAATGAAATAATTTACACTGAAATTAGATATAATGGGCACTGTGCTAAAAGATTCGAAAACACATAATGGAAGTCCTTTGTACTGTTTAAAAAATTCCGAAAATGACGAAAATTTGCCTCATTTATGGCAATTTTTAAAAAAGACAAAATGTCTTTGTTGTGTGTTTTTAAATATTTTACCACAGTGCCCATTATATCTAAATTCAGTGTAAATTATTTCATTCGAGTAAGTCACTTGGTTTTTGTTAAACCTATGTTCCTGTAACTTGCAAATTCTGACTTTGACGTGCCGCTATGGGAAAACTATGAGCACTACAAAATTTCTACAAGTGGAAAATGTAGTCTCAAGTAACGTCTATAAAACAAACACTATGCCAAGCAAATATAAAATTTTGAATTTTTGCCACGTGAACGCCATTAAGGGGCCTCCCTAGATGGGCTGTGTTTGTGTGTGTGAGGTAGGGACGGTAAGATTACCGTTGACCAACGTATGTATTACATTATCGCCTCTCCGCGCAAGCCACTTAGGCTGGCGTGCAGTGCTACTATTATCCTTTTCCTTATGGAACTATTTGTGGGTAGCATAGTTCAAAGTCTAACGCTTGTTTCTATAGTTATGTTTTTATTTTTAATATATTTGTAATTTACCAGATTCGGACGACTGGAAAACCCACTTTTGACCATTTTGAGAGGCCAGAAAACGATATTTCTGATAAGTATGCTGAAATTTTTTAAACTGTAGCGACATAGTTTGAAGTGTGTGTTCTATTCGTATATATACAAATATAATACACGTTAAATAGTTTAGTCAATCAAAGAATGGCCGCGACTCGCTGGAATGCATTCGGTGCGCATTTACGTAGGCCTCTTAATAACATGGGACCCTATTAACATAATTTTATAGAATATTATTTTTAAATTATAAAAGGTGGTAGTAAACGTAAAATTTTCATATATATTTTATTAAAAAAGTATTTATTAACTACCTTAGTTTTCAAAGTAAAAACAATAATTTTATCTAGTTATCGAAGTAAATAAATGTTATTTACGTGGAGAAGTAGTAAACATGATACATTTTTGCTGTGAGAAAATTACACAGCTTAGTTAAAATAATTTTCTTGGAACATGTGTGACGGTTTTACAATATTTGCTCCCTTTCAGAATTTCTTAATTATTTTTACAAAAAAAAAAAACTAGGTAAATAGTGACTGACACTTGTATTTAAAGTTGGTTTAAATAAGCCGTATTTGAAGTTTGGGCACTAAGTTTTCAAACATTCGTAGTTATAAAACGGTCTGTTCAATTTACTGAACACCGAGTCTAACTAATCTACAGTTCGTAGAGACAGGAAACAATTCGCGGGTTCACTAACATGTAAGCGAGTCTACAAGAATATTTGTGAACTCAAGCAGACACCAGCTGCTCATTGGTTGATATGAGTAATACAGGCCTTCAATACTATCTATTTTGTTATTGGCTCAACGTCTTCCGCGATGTGTTAAACTAGTCAAGGGCCAATTGAAAAAGTGACACGACATTTCAGTTGTTGGAAGTCTAGCATAAGCACAAAAAAATCGCGAATTATTCACGTCCCTAACTATTCACCATTGCGACGGTCTAGTGTAAGCTGTTCGCTTTAAACTGAGCACTCAGCATAACTTGTAATTAATTAAAAATATGTTTTATTGGGCCAATAGATATTAACTTTTGAGTGTGTTGAAACCACAGCCGTAAAAGAACAGGTCTGGACACTCGCCTGGAAACTTGACCCCTTGTTGTTTGGCTGCAGTTCACCAAGTTACCGATAATGCTATACATTTTTTGGTGCGATAATCCGGGCGGTCGAGCTCAAACTCCGCCCACTTCCCTCCCACTAAGATAAACAATTTATCAAAACGTATTTTTTATCAATTTATGAAATACTTCCTTCGCTCACAATTTTAAATCATGGTTCCAGAAATCACTATTTACTTTATAATGTTAACAATGGAAAGAAGTGAACGGAGTTTGAGTTACAACACCTAAAAGTACGACATTCTCTGTAACTTGACGAACTACAGCCAAACAACAAGGAGGTCAAGCAAAATACATTGGTAGGTAGGCGAGTGTCCAGACCTGTTCTTCTACGACCGTGGTCTGAAACGTTTACATTTGTTATTAGTCACATGAAACTTTTCATAATAAAAAGTGTAAAGATGGCTGCAAAACAGCTTAAAGAAAACTTTACGCAGTGGTCACTTTAGCGTGAACCGCCTTTAATTTTCATTCAGTTTTCTACAAGACGTTTGTCACTTTTTTTTTTAAATATATTTTTTCGTACTATTTTAATAGAAAACAAATACATTGTAATTTTTGGTTCACAGAAATACCGTATACAACTTTGTGTATGTTTGAATGCTAATTTATTAATTCGTTAATTTCAGATTGAGTAACATAAATAATACCAATTAAAACTAAAGATTTGGGGCGGTTAAGTATATTCAGAGGAATCTGTGCCGTTATCGAAAGCCCTCTGCTGTATAACTTCTTATCTCTAGTGCCATGAACTTTCCGCGAAAAGAATTTTGCGCCAGTTTGTTTCAGTACCTTATGTACACATCTATAATAATGCTTCATAGAAAGTAATTGGATGTTTTTAACACTTACGTTTCATAAGGTACTGCCTTCAAATTACGAACATGTGGTGTTGCTGTAACCTTATCGTGACTGGAACAGGCAAATGAGGGACGTCACTTCACAAAACCACACTGCTAATAACCATGTAGCAAGGCTGAGATTGTGCACGTAATGCATTGAAACAAAGTGAGTGGGGAAAAATTATCTTCGCGAAATGTTCATGGCGATGCTTATCCCGGACAGTGACGTCAGCTCAATGCCATCCGAACTTACTCCCGAGAGTTCAATCTACTCGTTCTGGATCCATGTAGAGGCGAGAGGTTACCTCGTCTGGTGGAGTTTTATCGTCATTGGTCGAGCAACCTCCGCTTGAAGATTGCATCGATGTGAGTGGGTTGAGGCTATTCGCCCGGACCAATCCTACCGCCACGTAGGCCCAGAGTGTCACAAAGTGCTTCTGTCATGACTAGGGTCAGAAAATCTCCTCGAAAATATTTTTGCACAAACTTTTTTCTGTGTCTCGCGTGCTCACCTACAGTTCTGTTGCGTGGTCAAGGATTAGATGTTTTTAACTTTCGGTGACTTCGGATTATACCAGCATATCTAAACGTGGGGTGTCGCAGTAACCGTATTCACATTTACAATGTCCAATGAGACACTTCTCTCCACAAATATACACTGCCATGAACCATTTTTAAAATGTGTTCTTAGTTTTATTGACACGTGTCTTTGTTAACAGTTAGTGGACCGGACACGTGAGCCATGCTGTAGTGTGGCAAGGAAAGTAGTTTTTCTTGTATAACTTTTAAAAATGTCACTAATGCGTTTATCTACGAAAAGAAGAAGCAGTTCAAATTGTGTCCCTATGATTAAAAAAATTCCGTTTGATCCTTATAAAATGATTCCCAAGCTCCTCAAAAGTGCTTAAATGGCTTTTTCACGTTGCTGTAGCTGTGAAAATATCGACCGTAATCGTAAAAGTAAGCCATAGAAACCTGCACTGAACGTTACCACAAACTTTCTACAAATAAAACAACAGGGTCATCGCTTGAAGTCCCATTCAAAAACGATTTCTACGAAAACACTGCGCTTTAGTTTAGTCCTTCGCGCCTAGAGGCGATGAGGTGTTTGACGGACGTGTAATATTCGACCTATCGCCTTCCCCGTTTCCGTGCCTTAAACGTAAAGAGAAAACTTCCATCCACTAACTCTTAATATTAAACCAGTAACAAACCTGCAAGGCCACAATCACCAATTCCCCAGTTATCTTGTCTGATGTACGACTGTATGTTTATCGGAGCAGTAGCCAATGAACAAACAGTTCAGCATGGTGTATGCAAAATGTCGTGGCGTCTAGCCTACAGGTAGTTGAACTCGCGAAATTTCCCAGTCCCTATCGTTAGAGAGGATGGTACATCGCGGACATTTTTCGTGTCAGCATACCCTTGAAGATGCTGTAGTTTCTTGCTACGTGTATGACTAGGTGATATACACCTGACCTGATGTGGCATTCTGCAGACCAATAACAGACATACAATATTACAACAACGGGATTCTTATTGGCTCAGTCAAATAAGGTAACAGCTCTATGTACAAGCAAAAGCCAGTAATCTTTTGGTAAGCTGAGCGTACGTTGAAACCTAGTACACTGTTAAAAATTTCCGTAAATTCAGGGAAATATTTACAGAAAAGTACTGTAATTTTACGAAAGTGGCTTCCGTAATATTTTGTTTAAGGAAGTTTGTCCGTATTGCCAGTTTACGGATGTTTGACCGTAACTTTCCATAAATTCATGGAAATATGTTTCTACGATTTTAAAGGGTATTTTACTATGTTTCTTTAAAAAAAAAAGTGGTATTAATAATCACTATGAATCCTGGATGTCAAGTACAAAATTTGTCTCTTATAAAGTTGATATCTTACCACTGCATGGAACTCATTTACTCATAAATTGTTACTGTGGTTCAGCGGGCCGACCCCCCGTAGCTCAGTTGGTTGAGCGACCAACTTGGATACAAGAGGTTCTGGGTTCGATTCCCAAGTCTGGCTTGGTGTTAATTTGTGTTTGTCCATTGGGTCTCAAAAATTGTCACTATACAAACTGTCTCACGAAAAGTGCTGGGGTCACTCGAATTACGTCACATTAAAGGGGTAATGTTTGGTGCAGTGTTGATGGGGAAGCTTCCGCATCGCCACTGCATCAAACATTAAAAATATATATATAAAAGTGGTTAGAACTTCTGCCTTGCAATTGTAAGGTCGTAGGTTCGAATCCCAGTGACTTAGAAAAATTTTTCAGGTCACTAAATAGTGCATCAGAATCTCGATAACACATAGTTAATAAGAAATTTAGTATTTCTGGAAAATGGAGTGCTATTAGATAATAGAAATTAAAAATTTTTTTGCGGAAAACGGATTGTCCGTTATTTTACGGAGGTTTCCGTTATCAAGAAAAACTGAGTGTCCGTTACTTTACGAAGATTTCTGGATAATTTTTTGTCAGTACTTTTTCGTAACTTCACGGAAATTTTTTCTAACAGTGAAACAGTCAAGTTTTCCCGCGATAAATCGTCCTCTGTTTATCTTAAAGAGGCATGATTATTTCTCGTATTGATTCTAAGTCGTGTTGAATGTCAAGAACGTATACTTCTCTACGACAACTGTTTTGACGACTACCAACCGCAGTAACAAATATGGAAATAATTCTTGAGGTTATGAGGTACCACTCGCTTGTACAGTTAAGAGGCCAATGGATAGTCAACTGGGCCAGTGCTTGTATAGGACTGAGAAGTCTAACCTGCTGCCGGGCGAATACGCGAAGTACCTGTACCTATACACATAATTAGAGGTACGTCAATTTCACAAATACATTCCAGGTCAGGTTGAACGCCAAAAATATATACTTCATAACCACGCGTGTGATAAGCTGGCGGCTGTCACGAAACGCATTTGACTATTGCAAGCCAGTAGTAAATAAGGAAATGATTCATAGAGCTATCTCTTGTAATGTTGTAAGCCAATGAATAATCGACTGTATACAAAGCGTGTACAGGACTGAGCAATCTAGGCTACTGCCAGATGAATCCGCGAAATTGACGTACCTCTACACATAATACATTGAAATCTTTTTCCAAACATTTCATATCCTTAGCATGACCCCGATGCAGGAACAGGAAAATTTCCCAGATTCAATGACCCGCATGCAAGAATCCATTGTACTATGCATACTCAAGCCCTGTTTATTCGTAAACTGTCTGTTGTTCCACTGAGTAGCAGCTAGTGGACAAATGGGCGGGGCTTGATTATGTAGGTAATTGAATCCGCGAAATTTTCCGTTCCCTGAAACTAATTGTTAAAACAAGATTAATTTGCCAAATATTAATAGCCGTTTAAAATATTCCTAATTATTTTACGAACAAATATCTATAACATTTATAGTCGGAGTGTACGGAATAATGTAAAATTCACTCCAGTGGCTTGCCATATTTTACAAAAAATTTTGCACATTTACAATTTTTTTGGTACCTGATTGATAAAAACAATTACAATAGGCATGAATCTTTAAAGAAATTGGCTGGAAATATACAGCAAGTGTGGTGTAGATTTTTTGCCAAGACCTTGGTTTCGAAAGTTGGGTGTCTCAAACTGAACTTCTATGAGACGGTAACGAATTAGTAATTTTTGGATAAATATTTACTCATAAAGTTGGCAAATACAATTATCTAGGATTGTCATTGAGTGTTTTGTCCATACTGGCTTCGAAAAAAGCGTAGAAATCAATTTATGTTTTAAGCGTTTATTTATCTACCATGCGCTCTTAAATGTACTTTATTTACTGACGGAACAGCAGCAGCTGCTGAAAATAAAACCAAGCAGAGCAAGTGCGGTTTCCAGATGCAACAGGTGGTGCAATCCCGTTACAAGTTATTGTCAAAAGCATATGTTATACTTTTTGCAATAACTGAGAAACTACATCATCTATATGTGGACGATTTACCAGCCTGAGGATTTATCTTATATTTGCATATATATATATATATATATATATATATATATATATATATATATACACACACACACAGACTTTATAATACAGTGTTGCTTGGTTTTTTAGTGACATACACGACATTAATTCATTAGATTGGCAAAATATTTGCAGCATTTGTTTCTATTCCACGTCGTGGAGGGAACAGTGGATACAATGAAGGTTCGACTGTAAAAAGTGAGACCTGTCATCCTAATCGTGAGAATCAGAAAGCCAAAACTTACGCTGATATACAAGTGATAACTATAAGGCTATGTTGTAACTGATATCTACGGCCCGGTAGTTTTCGCGAAAAGATTTTTGCCCCATTTTGTTTCAGTGTCTTACGTGCACACCTGCAGCTCAATTTCATGATTATTGGCAGAGTGTTTTGTGCAGAGTTATTATTCATTTGACTGCGCCAATCAGTACATGGATAACTGTGACACAACACGTCTGTGATTTGCGGGTTTAGCCTCCAGACGTTGTATGTTGAGGCATCCAATCACTGACCACAAAGCAGAGATTCAGGTGCGCACGTAAGGCACTGAAACAAAGTGCTGCAAATATCTATTCGCGAAAACTACCGGGCCCTACTGATAGTTAAATAGCACTTATTAAGCTTAAACAATTTTCAAACAGTGTAAAATAATAAGCAAGTTTACAAACAAGAGTAGTTGCATAAAATAAAACGGAAACCCATATTAGAGTATGGGTCCCTGGAAGAACTTTGAAGTCGGTCTGTTTAACAATTAACCAAAGACGTCGTTTCTTCTCCACTCCACTTCAGCAGCAAAAATTTTGTTTTCCTTGCATATGAAGTCGCTTCTTACACGTGATAAGTAATGAGGAAAAAATGGTAGACAAAATTTTCTCTCTAACATATGTGTTTGTTATACATAGTAAAACTAGCTGCCCCGACAAACGTTGTTTTGTCACATAAATAACTTATTGTATGTGTGTAAGGATGTGGTATATAAGTGGAAGAGGTCTAATATTAAAGAAATTTATAAATAATAATAATAATAGAGCAGTGACACCTGGTGGAGATAGGCTGGTATCAGCTCGTGGAGATAACTGATCAACCATCACTTACACAGTTATCGACCGGGTTACTAAACAATATCACTTAGGAGCATAAAAAATATATGAAAACCTATTCGCAGACCTACCAAATGTATATACATCATTTCACTGAAATCGGTTACGCCGTTTCGGAGGAGTATGGAAACAAACACTGTGACATGAGAATTTTATATATTAGATGAACACTTTTGAATAATCTGTTACTTTTTTTTTAGCCAATTTAGTTATCTTTTATAAATGTGCTACTAGAAGCATTCAAGCGTAAGTAATAATAACAATGTGCACATTTTGCTTGACGAAAAGACCAAAATTTCTGTACTAGGTTGAAAATGCATTCTTTAAAAAAATACTGAAAAATAAAGCAAAAGTTTGAGATATATTTTTTATTGTTTTAATCCATATTGTCATAGAAATATTTGACTGGGTTTTCCATCATCCCGAGAAAATATTTCCGTTGAATAACGCAAAAGGTATCATTACACGTTTTTCAATATTTACGTTTTAACATTTGCTAGTAATCGGAGACATGTTAATTTTTTTAATTAACACTCGCACGGAACTCACTTAAGAGTGCGTGGTAGATAAATAAACGTTGAAAACATCAATTGATTTCTACGCTATTTTCGAAGCCAATGTGGATAAAATACAGAATGACAATCCTAGATAATGGTATTTGCCAACTGTATGAAAAAATATTTATCCAGAATTAATAGTTCGTTACGTGTGATCTCTTGCACCGCAATTAAATGCACGAGGTTCCGGCGTCAGAGATTGTGCCTCAGAAGTTTGTAACACTGGAAACTATTTTGTTTGAAACGTGAGCTAAAACTATTGTCTAGGATTGTTAGTGTTTAATTTTCGCAAATTGGCTTCAAGAAACCTACAGTTACAGATTAATGCTTTTAGCGTTGAATTATGTACCACGCCCTCTTAAGGCCACGATCTTTCATTTATTTCAAACAATTGCAAATAACTCGAATGGTTTTTAATCAAATGCATTAAAAAAAATTTGAGACTGTGCACAGTCAAACGATGCGCAATTTTGGCAGAGAGTTTTTTTGAAAATAATGCACCGTTTGCTAGGAAATAATTATTTTGCTTCATTTTGGCTTATTTTGACAACAAAACATGTGATATTTCAGGGGCAAAAATATAAAAACCCGTTTGGTTTATTGTAACAGAACAATTAATTTACAAATATAATTTATATAAGTGTTATAACTGTAAGATTAATTTTTCACGTTAAAAACATTTTCGAAACCACTGCAAAACTAAAAAGCGAGGCCTTAACATCTGCCAAAATATGTGCACGTAATTCAAGGACGCTAGTGTACCAGCATAAATTTTTTTTTAAGTTGGTATTTGGGCTGCTTGCTCCCCTGAGGCAGACCTGACCTCCGACCCTGGTGGCGGGGTTGAAGTGGTTGATGCGCCCTTGATGTATGTGGCCCAGCGGTCAGCCGGAGGGCATTGCGGGAATTCCTGAGCAGGGGCTCGCCCTAGGGGAGACATGAAAGATACACAGGAAACTATTAGGGGTATTGCGAAGGCTGAGGGGAGGCTGCGCGTATCCTCTGAAAGACCCATTCAAAGGCCATGGTTATATTAAAACGGGAGGGCGCGTTGTAGACAATAACACTCGGACATGTGGCGGTACATGTCTGCCACGCAGGCACAATGGCTTGTGAGGGTAACTTCGACGATGGCGAGGATGTGAAAGGGGACGAAACTGAGATGGCCTAGCTTCACTGGGATGTAGCCAGACCACAACTTTATTTAACACACTGTAAAAAAAATATTAATTTACAACACCAATACACAGCATTTCCAGAAAATTCCTCATGATAAACACACTACATGAATCCAGTGGCAACACTGCACGGAGGAAAGCCCTATACTGAGCTTCACTTGCAGGGGGCCTTTTCTGTAACTTTTCAGTCTCTTATTCGATCTTTATATAATGATAGATGGTGGGTAACTATCTTTATTACGAGAATTCGTAGTCAGTAACTAAACATGGCGCCGTGACAGTCTTTCAAAAGCTTCGTGACTCTCTTTATATAAAGAGATGGTTCTAGGGTGTTGTTACGAGACAAAGTTCATGAAAATGGCCGACATATTTAAGTTGTGTTACGGCCATGCTCGTTGGTGAACAAATACGATTGAAATATTGCTTGGGAGACGACAGAAATACATTACTTTATTTTCCCTTCAATAATGAATCATGTTTGGGGAATTATATGTCTGTTTATATTAACTTTTAATGCCGACGCAAACAACAAATTCAATATAACACGCGTGCTGCTATCTCTAGTAAGCGCAGCACACTACCTTTTCACGAGAGACGAGATGAAGTTATAACTTTTAAAATCGGAACTATAAAGAGGAACAAATATGATTTATATAATTTAAAACTATACTTAAGTAATTAGTATTTCAAAACATGCTGTGAAAAGGGAAAAAATATAAATTAGCTAGCGGTACGAAGGTGTTCAGATCACATCCTACAGTGTTGCCAAGTATATAGAGATTCTGGTAAAGAGAGGTGTTAGAGAATACGATATAAAGACAGTCACAAGTGACGATCTTTACAAGTGAAGTTAGAGAATAGACTCCCAGGTTATATTTTATGCACGTTACGTCAAGTAAATGTAGAATCATGTTTAGACTGCTCAGGTTGTAAACATGAACCGATAATAAATAATTCAGAGCAGTGGTAGTAAGATAAGTAAGATATCTGTGGAGCACAAGAAGGAACACTCTCCGCCCAGTGTTGCCATATTGTGCACGTAAAATGTCATCGAACAACATTTTATTGTTTAACATTTTTGTCTTCAATTTAGACCAGGATTCGCGTGTTGTGCTTACTATGCGGTAGTTCCTGAACACTCTGTACAGGAGTTTATGAAAACAAGAATTGTAGAATTGTTTCTCATACATGTATGGTATAGATCGTATGCATTTTAAGGATGCAGTGAAATGTATACGCATTTTACCAGACTTGTACAGTGACAGCGCTAAATATCTTTCCCTATATATAACCAGAAGATTCGTTAAGTGTCCCATTTTGTTCAGGATTTTTTTTAGGGCACGCTGTCATTACACACAGGTACAAATATGATTTATAAGAGAAAAAATATTTTGTACGCTGTACTTAATAATTTTTCAGCACAATACGAACCGCCGTAGTTTTTTTCTCTAAATATTACAAATTTGGTGAACAGTATTCGGAGTAAATAGAAAATTACGGGTTTTTTGAAAACTACTTTAATATTTTCTTGCCAGTACCAAAAGTAAATTATTATGCGTGTTAAAAAACTAACCGATTTGGTCTTACTTACAATTTCATTTTATGACCTCATAAAATATTGTACCTTTTAAATATATTTCTGCAAGTATGTAAGGCATAATATAGCCCACATTAACATCTACAACCTAACGCAGATCAATATATATTGCTTTTCTATTTATATTCTATAAACATCAGATTATGTAAGATCACACACTTTTCATTAAAAACATTTGCCGATTTTTTTGTCTTAGTTGCTGAAATACAAATATTTTACTATGTATAATGGTTAACCAATATGTGAAATGTTTATAAAACTGTATATCAGGAAAGTACACAGATGCATATAAGCATGGAACTCAATAACATAATAAGGAATGCATTTGGAGAATATTTCTCTTTAAAAAAAAATTTAGTTTTAGAAATAACGTCAGTGAAATTAGTCGTGTTTATATAATACATAATATTTCACTATTTACTGTCTGTTTTCGGCACAAAAGTTGTTATTAGCTGTATTTCCCTTACTTATACTAAAGGCTTATTTGGTAATAAGTCTGTAAAACAATAAATACTTATAGATGTTTTCGGTACTTAAGGGAACCTGCGGTAAGATGTCTTCAGGGTTGCGATGCTAGTCATACTTATTTTTACGTTTCGATAGTGTTTTTATCTTGTAGGATTTGTACACCGCAGAGAATACTGGTAGATTATGAACATGCATGTTTCATTCTTGAGGCGCTTATGAAAAGTCACTCGCTGGAGTGGGATAGGTTATCTTAGTCACGTGACAAGGTTTGTCGATTACCAGGATTTGTTGTAAGTCTGAAATGCTATTCAAGGTTTTAACATAGCCGGAATGAAAGGAAAAACTTACATATTTTGTTCATGATAAATATTTTACTAATTACTTTATCTACAGATCATTCTTTACGCGTCATTACACTAGTATTAAAATTTAATGTTCATTTTAGTAGTTGATCGAGTGTACATCAGTTGAAATTTCAAACACAGGGTAATTTCACTCGGGTTGAATCTCACACATAAAATTTGAAGTTTTAGGCTCACCTACCCTACCCTCGTGAATTTTCGCAAGCTCCTTTGGTGGTCTAAGAATACATTTTATTCTGTGAAGTGTTTGTAAGTAGTGTATAAGGTTAGTACTCTTTTACCTCGTGTAGTACACTGTTTCTTGTAACAATAGGGAATTTTTTTCTTGTTATGATTTGGCAGGTATTCGTAAAATTTATATTACGAGATGACATCCAAAACCGAAGGCCGTGGCCAACTATGCCAACCCACCGGTGACGAAATAATTACGCAATGTGCTTTCACATTACTGTGGCAATATGAGTGAGAACTCCATCAAGCTGGAGCTACACTTGGCGTCGCTCAGCCAATGGTACGTCTTTACCACAATTCGTCAAACATGGGCGAATATATGTAAGGTCCAATAAGTATATCGCCCAGATTATGCTTACTCACACGCAGACCACAAATCGTTTCTTGGGACACGTGATAGAATGTGAAATTGGGTATTTTCATGTGCACAATCATAACTAGTAGAGATTCGGAAAATTTGCTGGTTCAGTGACCTTTCTGCTGCTCGTTTATAGGCTTCTGCACCAGTAGGTTCATCTGAAAAGTATGTGAGTGTCAGTGAGTGTTTCCATGTAAGTGTGTTACTGTTGCATATTAGGAAAGGTCGAGTTGAATAAACAGTGATCCATAAGTAGAAACAGAACATTTCGCGAAAAGATTTTTGCACCAATTTTTTTTCAGTGCCTTACGTGCGTACCTGCATCTCTGCTTTGTGGTCAGTGATTGGATGCCGTAACACCCAGCGTCAGGAGGGTAAACCCGCAAATTACAGCCGTGATGTGTCGAAGTTATCCTGTGTACTGGTTGGCACAACCAAATGAATAACATCTCTGCACAAAAAAAAAACAATCTGCCAATAACCATGAAGTTAAGCTGCAGGTTCGCACTTAAGGCACTGAAAGAAAGTGGGCCAAAATTTTTCGCCAAAAATTCCTGACCCTATCCATAAGTGAAAGCTACTCTATATATAGGAGTTGTAAATCTAGCATCGTGTTAAATTTTCTCCCGAAACTTCCGGATCTGTAATAATTACAATGGGCCTTGAACATGGCTCACCAATAAACGTCTTGGAATGGTAGGATTCTGATATGTTTGTGCTAAGAAATAGAAACAAGACGCAACTGGCAATTGGTAATAGCTAGGGGAAAAAATCACTTATAGTTTGACTTCGGTGCGAACGAAAATCGTTGTCTTTTTACGTACAAGACAAGGAAGGACACCGAGAGCCATTAGCTGGGTTAATTTCAGTGTGATCGTAGACGGGAATTGTTGTGAAACTTCTTCATTAAACTGCAAGGTCCGCGTATCTGGGTCTGTCGAAGCCACGCAGATTGGCAGACAGTGAACCCGAATCACGAAGACGTTCGTCAATATTTACAAAACTTTTTCGTGTATGTAAAATACTGTTTTGTTACCACTCATAGTATGTTCTCCAGGCTTAGCTTAATTCTCCAAATCAGAGACATTAGCCACGTGCGTGTCGGCATGTTAGTTCTATGGGTACTCGTCTGTCCATTTCGGCCTGAATTGATGCCACGCTTACACAACGCAGCACAATAGCAAACACAACATGTCTCTAAGCTGTACTAATGAGGAAAGTATAGAAACTGAGGCCACGCCTACACAACGCAGCACAATAACAAACACAACATGTCTCTAAGCTGTACTAATGAGGAAAGTATAGAAACTGAGGCCACGCCTACACAACGCAGCACAATAACAAACACAACATGTCTCTAAGCTGAAATAGTGTACTAATGAGGAAAGTATAGAAATTGAGGCCACACCTACACAACACAGCACAATAACAAACACAACATGTCTCTAAGCTGTACTAATGAGGAAAGTATAGAAATTGAGGCCACGCCTACACAACGCAGCACAATAACAAACACAACATGTCTCTAAGCTGAAATAGTGTACTAATGAGGAAAGTATAGAAATTGATGCCACGCCTACACAACGCAGCACAATAACAAACACGTCTCTAAGCTGAAATAGTGTACTAATGTGGAAAGTATAGAAATTTGAATAACGATCTAGTAATTATTATAACGCAACGCGAGGAAGTATAAAACTTGTGTTGGCGCAGTCTCTCACTGGCTGGAACTGATAACGTCGAGCAGAATGACTCAAGGAAGATAGAAGGATGGATATGTAGACAGCGCCTTATTAAGTAGCGCGTGTAGATACGTTTTAGCTATTTGCTTTTGGTTCCTATGTTAACAATGATTGCTTTAAGCCCTGTAACACTCCTCTAATATATGAAACTGATCTATTCCCCATACTGTATGCCTATATAAGCAAATTTACTCATAAACTATCCATAATTAATGTAAAGTTATCGAAATACTTTTGTTTTTAAATTTATCTTTAGTGAATTGCATACTGATTATCTAAACACGTTAAAATTTCCTGTATTTATTTAATACACCTTGAAAAATGAAAATGCATGACCCTAAACATCCAAATTAAACGACATTAATTTCAAATTTCTAATAGCTGTGTATGCTGGATTGAAACTCTTTAATGCCTTTATGACGTTATCATGCCCAATAGAGACCTGGAGGTGCCTGCCAGACAATCCACCAAGTAGCTTCAACAAGTAACCAAGAACTGAATCGAAATTAAAATATTATTTCAAGAAAAATCTCAATAATTCTCATGACGTTAAAAATAGAATAGCATTTATCAGTAATAAAGTGAAGGAAGAGTTTTGATCATTCTGTATAATTTGAGTCAACATCTCGTATTTTATTTTATATGCACATGACTCAAAACATAAAATATACAACCGGCAAACAAAAATACAAATTATTCATAATCCACAATAATTATGAAGATTACAAAAGTAATAAATATACCACGATGGCTTCTAAATTTTTCTCTCAGCAAAATGCAAGATTTCATTAAAAACCAACATGGCTCTTAGAAATTGCCCAAATTTCTGTGAATATTGTCAAACATCTAAAACCAAAATTGCTCCTACCCGAGAAACATCTATAAATGATTTACTGACTCCAACTCTAGAAAAATACCTTTCTTTAAATCCTCAATGGAATTAGTATTACCAAATAACAATATACTAATATTTTCCTTTATACAGCTCACATGGCTTCACAAATATCAACTCCATTTGCATTAAATACTATAGTCCCTATTTCATTTCCAGGCTCTCTAAAATAGTTAATATGGCTTCTCACATCAATTAAACAAACATTAATTTTCACGAGTAATAACCAAACGTGACTATTTTTCTTATTTTCAACTTCTAGAAACCACCCTGACATAAATGGTGAAATAACACGAATAACCAAGTAAACCCAATCGGGTATAAATTCATATTATTTACTCCGCCAGAGATTACCCACCCTAGATGATACTTAATAAGCTGCGTGCCATATATGGCTCATAACTGTTGACTCTAGTATTTTTACGAAACATGCTCCCTTCCCCAGTCCAATCTTTCGTAATATAGTAGAAACACAAGCAGCGCCAGCAGACGAGGTGGCAAAAAAACGTCAACAGGTGAATTTACAACCCTCTATACAACTTTCTTGAGGTCTTGCTGACATCTCAGGGAAAGGGTAGGGGGGATGTGGGCGAGTAAGTTGCGTGGAAGAGCCAACAGCTGACTGCAGTCAGTTGTTGCCAATAACTAGCCAATTCCGGCGCAGCACACGAATCGGGCGAGCCAAACGTCTTCACCACAACTCCATTTGGATCATGTTTAAGCGAACCGATAGAGGGTCACTACTGCGTCATTCTTTCATACTTCGGCGTCTTCGTAGTCGATGCTATACGGGAATTTTCCTGTAGATACAACATACAAGGTAAAGTTCTATATCCACATCTAAGTAATCCAAGACCCTCTGTCAACACATATGCGTGTTCCACATTGCAACAATAAAGTGATTGCGGTGTAAATAGTGTTTGTCATGAGGCACCAATAGTCAAATAGGTTTCGGCAAAAATTTTCCATGAGCATGGCAAAGGTGAAATGCCCTCTTCAATATATTTATGTTCTACTCTACTTATAAGTAGGGATTGGAGAATTTCGCGAATTCAATGCCCTGTAGGCAAGAATCCATTGTACTATGCATACTCAAGCCCCAACTATTTGTCAACTAACTGCTACTCTGTGGAACAGCAGATAATGAACGAATATACGGGGCTTGAATATGCATAGGATAATGGATTCTAGCCTACAGGTAATTGAATTCACGAAATTTTCCTGTCCCTACTTATAAGACCTCAAAAATGAAATAGAGTAAAATTGGTCTGCTTGTTGGATACACATATTTTTGAAATTTCCAAACGTATATCACGCCTTCTATTACAATTTTGTAACATACTACATATGTATATATTATCCCCATTGTACGGTATTAATATAATTTTTGGAAAAACTTCTTTTGGAAGAACTTACTTATAACAGTCAAATATATATATTTGTGCTATATAATTGTATAAGTACTAAGGGAATCTTGCAGCAAATTTATAAATTAAAAAAAATACAAATTCATTTATGTGAAATAGAATGAGATAAATTAAGGAATATTTGCACTTCTAATTACTTAAAAACTAGGAGAACGCAAAGAAAAAATAAGAAGTTACCAGCATAATTGATAAGCCTGCTATCCTCAAAGTGGGTGCAAATTAGCTCTAAAAGTTAAAATCGTTTACGTAATCTAGGAATATCAAATGACAACATTGATTTAGATATATGATACACGATATATACTAAACATAAGTCGGCTTGCTACGTAATACGTGAGTAAACAGTTTAACAAAATTTGGAACGCGATGTCTTTGCATCATAAAGATAAATAAAAAATAGCCACCGCTTTTAAAGTATTACTAGAGCCACGATTTTATGGCGAATAGATTTTTGCACCATTTGGTTTCCATGCCTTATGTTCACATCTGCAACTCTGTTTCGTGGTCAGTGATTGGACGTTTTAACTGTCGCTTGTCTTGAGGTTCTACTGACAAATCACAGACGTATTACGTCACAATAGCCTTATTGTTATGGGTGCAGTCGAATGAGGGACGTGTCTGAGCAACGACACGCTGCCAATAGCCGTGAAGCAGAGTTGCCGAGTTGCACGCGACACGTGGTAACAAAATGTTACAAAAATATTTTTGCGACAAAATCGTGGCTCTAAGTATTACATATGGATGAACGAAATATACAAAAGTCAAGTCAGGTTTGCATTCAGTATGTGTACAAAGCTTGATGAAATTCTGAATATATATATATATATATATATATATATATATATATATATATATATATAAATATATATATGTGTGGGTATTGAAATTATTCATGTCTATATATATTCTATGATATGTATTAGACTACTATCATAAACATATAAAGATGGCCGTCATTTTGTAAATACGATCACAGTAAGAACGAATTACATAAAACTATATAGTTAGGGCCTGGTAGTTTTCGCGAAAAGATTTTTGCCCTATTTTGTTTCAATACCTTACGTGCACACCTGCAGCTCAACTTCATGATTATTGGCAGAGTGTTTTGTGCAGAGTTATTATTCATTTGACTGTGCCAATCAGTACATGGATAACTACGACACTACACGTCTGTGATTTGCGGGTTTAACCTCCAGACGTTGTATGATACGGTATCCAGTCACTGACTACAAAGCAGAGATGCAGGTGCGCACGTAAGGCACTGAAACAATGTGCTGCAAAAATATTTTCGCGAAAACTACCGGACCTTAACTATAGTCACCTGTTTATGTAGTATATTGGAAAAAAGTTTGGTATAATTCTGAAAAATAATTTTTAAGATATATGATACTATGCTAAACACATGAAAATGGCCGCCATTTTGAAAATATGAGCACAGGATGAACTAAGTACACAATGTGATCTTATAAGCCTACTTTTTCCTTCGGAAAGTAGGCTAAAAATCATCAGTAGGTATAATTCGTCACATTAAACAAATAATTTCGTCGGGTGAATTACATACAAAAATATTTGACGAGTTGAAGTTGGACGATTCAAGAAATAGCACAGAGTTTGGGACAATCCCTAGTTACGTTTTAACAATTCGCGTATATTTTACTCACGTTGCTGCTTCAAGGGTCGCGAAATAAAATGCGAAACATTCATGTCACGCCTAGCTTGAAGTCGAAGAAATAGACGGCGTTACGTTCTGACGGGGGCAGAATTTCCTTCACTCGGCTGCACAGCCCCAGCTAAAAAGTGTATCTGCAGATGTTGACTCAGCATTGCAGTAGTTTGAAATCCCAATATTTTCAGAGGTGACATGTCGTTCTTTGCGAAGAGAAGGAAATAAAATAAAAATACTGCTCTCCGGAACGTTGCCATCTGCCTCGGCAGCACACTGACAAGGGCACGAGGGAAGAATACAGCATCGGGAGCGACCCCTGGCATAGTGCGCGACTCCTAGCATCCGACATGGAATAGTTCTGCATCCACTCCTTGGGATTTGTAGCTCGACAAGGAGGGGGTTGCCAGTCTGGATCGATAATCCTCGCAACAGGGGCTAAAGGGAAGCAGCAAAGCTTTGCAATCCGAAGCCAGTTCGTGACAAAAAAATATTCCTCCCTCCCCCGACACAGCTTCCACCCAACCCCACCCTAGGCCGCGAAAGCCGCCGTCCCCGCCAGAAGAAGAACAAGACCATTACTTTCACCCCTTGTTTACCAAGCCACCCCTAGTGCGGGGCGGCCGACATATTCCCGTCAAGAGGACGAGAGCAAGACGAGGGTTCTCGGTATTGATTCATGACATTAGGAGACAGCCCCGACTATTTGATTGGGACACTGGACCAAGGCGACCTATCAGCTTTGATTAAAAGACGGCCAGAAACCCTCAACTTATCACGTTACCTCCTCCTCCTCCCCATCACACAAGTTTAAGTGATTGATGGTGCGCAGAGCGCGAATCGCTGGATACTGTTCCTTTGAACGTCTCATCTCCAAAAGAAGACAAACATTTACAGGAATACAGGAACGAGTGTGCATGTAGGAAGAATTCTTATCGAGGTATCTTAAGGTGGTCGTTTGCCCAGAACGCATATCAGTGTGCAGAATTTACAAAGATATAAGTTTATCTGAAAGCTGACCTACGTACGTGTGTAATGTTTTCTTAAAATTAACATTAAAAGTACGTTATACGTACGTATGCCCTTTCCAATTTCTCTTTTCATTTGTGTCACTTTTTTCCCACGGCAGAGTAAGACGAAAATAGTTTTTTTCGTGTCCTCTTTGGAAAAAATTCTTACTGCAAAATCTTAAGGAAAAAAAAAGTATAGGCACATACAACAGCCACATCTTTAGTACTACGCCGTACAACAACAGGGCCAGTACTGAATGTCTCATACAGGAGAGTTATATGTAGACTTAGGACAGCATGACAGGTCATTACTGAAGGTATGTTAGAGAAAATCGTGAAGAACAGGTGTATGAATATGTGAAGTATTTATTTTTATTTAGATAGTTATTCATATAACACAATATATTAATGCCTACATTGTACTGATATAAATTTATTTTAACTTTAGAAAAGTTGGTTAACATTTATTCGAAATGAAATTAATAAATTTCAATATAATTTGTTGGATAGAAGCAAAACTACAAAGCATATTTTCATCTTCTAAATAATTCTAACTTTTAAATTCAATATCAACATAGGCAGTTACAATTTTGCGAACGAAACATTTCATCAAGAGTCCAGTAGTCTCGAAACCTTGTTCCAGTAATGACCAATACCTAATTCCATCTCACTTACGTAAAATGCTGACTAAAGAAAATAGATCACTGGTTAAGTTTTTTACTTAGCCGGTTTTTAATTTTACAAAACAACACTTTGTATTAAACTTAAAAGATGGTTGACATCCTACAATTTGAAGCTGATTAAGAGAAAAATAGCCAAAGAAAAATACAAACAAAACTATTTTTAAGAAACAAAAGACGGTAAAATTACAATTCTCGTCCCCAACTGGCTAAAATTATAAGCAAAGAAGAGCAAAAAAAAAAAAAATCAGAAAAAATGCAGGTAACTGTCCACCAGACTACCTCCAAATAAAATTAATTTTAATTTTTTTTTTCGTTTTGACAATCGCAGACATAATAATTAGCATATGGTGCAGGATACGCTGCTACGTTCTCCTTAGAATATACGGTTGCGACTTATCTTAATGCTCAGTCGTTAATGGTCTACAGTGTAAAATACCAATATTTTAAAAGCATTTCCTTGGGAAAATGTTCCTAAACTATTTATGTATCAGTAGAGGCTGGGAAAATCCACGGGTTCACTGATCTAGGCTAGACTCCAAGAATATCTGTGAATTTAAGAAAACAACAGCTTCTCATTGGCTGCTCACAGACACAGTGATATTAACACTGTTGAAGCTGCATTACGTTGCTTCTTAAGTATTGGCTCAGCTCGCTCCAAGTTGTGTCAAATAACTAGAGCTAGTGATTATTGAAGAAAAGAATTTGGCTACAATTTGTTTAAATGCCGTAATGCCTTACGTGCACACCTGCGATTCTGGTTCGTGGTTATTGTCAGAATATAATAGGGCAGAGGCGTGACTCATTTGACTGCAACCAGAACAATGTTACCGCAATACCACACGTCTGTAGAACTACCCAGACGCTGAGAGTTAAACGAATCCAATAACTGACCATGACGAAGAGCTTCATTTGTGCACATAAGGAATTGAATCAAATTATTGAAAAATCCTTTTCACCAAAAACCACTCGCTCCATAACACAATAGCGGGTTGCAAAATCGACACGAATTTACAGTTATTTGAGTCCTAGTTTGTCTTCAAAATAAAGCACGAGTTTTACAGTTCTGTATGCTCAGTAAAGATAAGTGAAGTGAAACCTTCTAACACAGTGCCACTTGCGGTGTAATGCTTATGTTATATTCAGACGTGCATTTACACTAGTATCTATATGTGTATTGAAAAGAGCAGACTTGAACGTATTGAAAATTAAAGACCGGGAAACAAGTAGGAACCTGCACTCTTCCAGACAAACTAATCGTAACTCGCCTACTCGCATTTCTGGTGGAAAGCTCGATATATTAATTCCTACTCACCAAACAGACAAGGACTAAAGAGTGTTACAGACGTGAAATGAAGTTGCGGCATATTTGATACGGGCGTACTTTGCCGCTTATTGGCAGCCCGAGGCGTGTTGATACAAGTCACGTGTGCGTATGTTTGGTTCCTGAACGTTACTGCAGATGTTTCCTTAGCCCGGCTGCCGGCCTTCTGGACAGCAAAGCCATTTTGCTGATATGTGAACCTGAGTTTGCCATCCTATTGGCGTTTTAACTTCTGTTTTCCTAAATAATTCAATGATACATTCCTACATTGAAAAAAAAAATACTCATTAGTCACTGCAAAATGTTTTGTTAAAATGGACCTTAACAAATTTTTTTGGTAGTGGTTACAAATTTTTTTTGTAACACTGCAAAACTTTATTGGGAGCAGCAACATTTTTTTGTTGTCACTACAAAAAAATTTTGTAGTGTCCATTTTAACAAAATATTTCGCAGTGACTAATAAGCATTTTTTTCAGTGTATATACTCGCAAATCCCAGGATTCGGCTACTGTTGGCAACTTTACAGCGTTAATGATTGGTTAACCATCAACCAACAAACTGGCAATTTGGCTATCGTCTCTTCCACTAGGCAGTAGTTTGCTCGTAGAAACTATATAGATACTAGCTACACAAATTAACAGCGGGGGTGACTTTTGATGCGTAGGGTGAATTTGGGGCACTTTTATAGTACATTTAATTTTCTATGTTTGTCAACGGTAAGTTAATATTACTGAAATTTCGTGTAAATATTTATTATTTGGGATTTATCGCAACTTAATTTCTTTATTCAGCGCTACCATTGTATAGCCACCATCGCTTTCGATACGTATACGTAAATGGGACACGTCATTCGCGAACGAACCTGCTCAGGGCACGTTAAGGTGTTAAGATTAAAGCAGAATGCATGAGAACGAGTTATCGTGATAATCGAATGAGATGAGGTAGTAGTAAAATAATGTACTCTCATTTAGGTGGACGCGAGTACAATTCCGTTCAAATCATATTTGGGTTCGTATTCTCAGGCTTGGTGAAATTGCTTTACGCGAAGGTTTGGTGGTCCTCTACTGTTGGCCCTACAATTGTTTCCTTAATTCTAATTGTTTCCTTTCACAAAGTATTGAAGTTAACAGGAAACAAATAAAATACATTACAAAAAAATTAAGTAAAAACTTTTAATGACATAAATAAATTTTTGTGCACTTAATTTCAGTTATCGTCAAATGTTGTTATAGTAATATTGCAGATAACATCATTTTATTAACATTATTTAATTAAATATACACGGTGTGAATGGGTAAATTAATTTTTGCACAGTTTATTACCATGTAACATAGTTGTAAAACAACATTAGGATAACTAAATTCAAAGTATTTGTGACAAATGGATAAACTCTCTGGCTTACGGAGGCTACTTCTTCAATCAAAATACTTTTATTTTAAACTAGCCACATAGACATTCATTACACTTATGTTACTCGTACTGAAACACATGCTAGTAAAATTTCCGAAATATTTAAAGATAATAATATTTTGTCTAATTTAAATAATGCGAGAAATAAATGTTGAGTAATATATGCACAAATTATTATAAGCAGAAAATTCAGATTTCTCGAAATAATATACATAACTGGTAATATAATTCGGATTACGTCTCACGGCACATGTAAAATTTTTTGCACTAAACGGTTTTGACTAAATGTTAACATATTTGACTACTGCACCACGACTTATTCATTGACCACAATAATAACATAACATTGTTTATTTGACTATGGGAATGCCATACTAAGCATTCAAATATGCATGCAATGAAAAGTCATACAAAATACCCGAAACATGTAATACTGATTTTATCGGATAATAGATGTACAACTTTATTGTATAATATACAGGTCGAAGCTCCTTGGCTGCCTGTGAGGGTGCTCCTGATTGCACAACGTGAAGAGCTCGTTAAAAGCTGGGGCCTCCGTAGCCGAGGGGTCAGACCTCTCACCTCCCACCACGGCGATCCGGGTTCAATTCCCAACGGGGTCAGTCCCCGGATTTTCACACGTGGGAATCGTGCAAGACGATGTCGCTGGTCGGCGGGTTTTCTGGGGTATCTCCCGTTTCCCCCGCCCATTCATTCCGGCGCTGTTCTATACTCACCTCATGTCATCCCTCCCCACGATGTTAAGCGCTGACCAAAATCTCTCACTCACTCGTTAAATGCTCTTTCTTAAATAACTTTAAAATATTAAAATGTTACAGTTTAAATATGAATAAAAGCAGGATTTTTATAATTTTTAAACCTGAAAACAATTTTAAGTATATTTTTATCACGTTTAAAAATAGACATCACTAAGTGTAAGTAATTGTGTATAACCCAGTATTTAACTACGGTTATTTGTAGAGACATCGCATTTTTGTTAAATAAAATGTTTGCACCAATTTGTTTCAATGCGCCATGTGTACATATGTAGCTCTACTACGTGGCCAATGATTGGATGTTTTTAGCTCATAGTTTCTAGGGATTCTACCCGTAAATTAGACTGTGGTGCCTTAGTTATGTTATTCAAACTGGCATAGTCAAATGAGCGAATACGCAGCGCAAATTCATGCTGGCCAGTAAACACGAAGCAGTGTAAGAAAGACACCGAAGTTAGTCGGTGTAACAAAACTATTTTCGCCAAAAGCAGTGGCTCTTGTTATTGTATCTATGGAGGTTGTGATCTGTTGATGATTTGTGGTGAGAATAACCAGCATAAATATTGGCATTCTTGTGTGAAGGTGTTTTCCGTTTTACGTTCTACAAATTCTCTTTCTTGTAAATGTAATAAATTCTAAAATGAATTTTATATTCGGTAAAATAAAAGGCGAAGGTTTAGTCCCATTATAAATTACTTAGGAAGAAAACTTTTCCGTAGAACTTTCTTCAAGTTTATCGTTCAAAATAATTTATATTCTTTTACGTTAGCTTTACTATACATGCATTGTTTTACCAGTATTGTATATGGATAGGTATTTGTGTGATCTTTGAACGATTCTTGTAATGGGTTCGAATTATAAACGTAACAGTTTTTTGGACATATGCCATTGCGAGCGAATGTTGCCGTACTGCAGAAACCCCCACGAAAAAAGAAGAAAAGACTGTAAGCTGTAGTCAACAGACAAAAAAATACAGATAATTTCTGAAAGACCTTTAGTCATATTCAAGAAAACCCACGACAAAAACAGCTATAAACAACACAAAATCAGTTCATAAGTGGAATACAGCGTAGAGTATTGCGAAAATATTTTTGCATCAAATTGTTTCAGTGCCTTACGTGCACATCGACAGCTCTGTTCATGGTTATTGGAAGCATGTCTTTGTTCACTTATGTCTCTCATTTGACAGCATCAAAGGTTATCGTGACATCATACGTCTGTGATTTGCAGTTTAACCCCAAGACAAGGGAGTTGGAACATCCATTCACTGACAATGAAGCTGAGGTGCAGATATGCACATAAGACATTGAAACGTTATGATGTGACAATCTTTTCATCACAAACTCTTGACTCTACCTGTTCCTAATTGGAGGTACGCCTAACCGTAACCCATTAAAACCCTCTTAGGGTGGTATTCTTAAACAATGTAATTTGCCACCCCACAAACGAACACACAAACTCCACTCACGTAAGTGGTGCTTAAGAAGGGAATGGCCCACAGAAAACATTCAAATCTTTTTGCAGAGCCTTGAACGAATGTTAGGTTGAGAGACCCTATCTTCTACAAGAACCAAACAAAATTGAGGCTATATGCGACAGCAATGCACGTCCTGTAAACGTTATTAACTGATACGGAGAAAGTTGATTATTCGTCTTTGTAATTTGGTCCTTATGGAGATAAAATATTGTAAAACAATTGTGTGGCATTTGAAAAATTAAGAATGAATTGTTTAAAACAGCTACAATTTAATTTTAAAAATAACATAATTATAATAAAAATTTTCCTTTGCAGCCCAATAAAATATTTTTATTTTATAAAAACGGACTGTGTTTGTTACTAACGAAAAACGACAGCACATTCTATACTTATTGTAACGAGTCAGCGCTCTAGAAGGCATTCTGCTGAGCGAGCTGATGAACCATGCCACCTTACCCCCACCCCGGCACGCTACCATCAGTCCCGGCGACGAGGCGGCGGAATGCGCCTCTCCTCCTCTCCCTCTTTCCGCCCCTTGTGACGCGGGCCACTAGGGCCTGGCTGACGTCACCTGCCTTATGAATGGGCGGGCACATGTCAGACATCTGTAACAAACATTCAACTCGGACGTGACTGAATGTTACCGCAACACTTAGAATGTTCAGCTTCTGTAAACCAACATGACTGGCGAGCTCTGAGAATATTGTGGGCGTCGTCGCAAGTGACTATAAATACAGACCAACTGAAAACTGCGACAGTGAGATAGTGGTGTTTAGCCAGTGGTGTGTGCGACAGACTTGGCAGCGAGGGACGAGACGGGACCAGCAGATTAAGAAGAGACTGCGCGGGCATGGACGACGGTGATACTCTTGGAGTGGTGTGAGTAGACCTGAGAGTGGATGGCCAGATTGGACTGAAGCTGTGCTTTGTGAGACATTTCTAGCTAAACACTTACGTGATTGGAGGACTATTTGAACAAGAGAGAGAAAGAGAGAGAGATCTTTACTAATTAAAGTAGTATTCTAGACTTTATGGGAGACGACCAGTAATATAGCTGTAAATATTGATCAAAAGAATATAAATCGTAAGGGTTTGAACATTTTAATGTAGAGTGTTTCGTAGAGGTTGTAATAAATTAAGAAATTTAATTGTAAGTTATTTATTTAATTATCAATGTCCTCTATCCCAAGCGAACATGGCTGCGCACAGGACAGCAAAGTTGTTACATTATGTCACAGCTCTAATAAAAATTATTATATTCTACACACTTATAACACATAACCATTTTTGTTCTGAAGCATATTATATATTATGCTTTGTCTAATTTGCGCACTGAAGAAATACGTTCGTTGATTAAATTGTTCGCCGGTTACATAAATCCCGCTTAAAAATGCCGTTGTGCACTATCGTCGAAATTGCTGAAGCAATCAAATGCACGTTGCACCATATTGCCAAGTTACGAATAGTTAGAGAATAGTTCATGTTTGCGAAAGGTGACTTTCCGAGTCCACGCAACCGTATTTAAGATGCAAACTACTAGTTAACTGCGTTCAAGAATCCTGTTTTCTTGCCAGAAAAGATGCGCACTGAATGCGCCACGCATCGTCCACGCAAACTGACAATGCATACCAGCCTTATAGGTACTTATGAACAACAGTTTTTGGTGAAAAATTTCTGTACCAGTTTGTCTCAGTGTCTTATTTACAGTCATGGACACAAAAAATGGGCCAATTCGTGAAGGTGGAAATTTGTCTAAGTCCCGCTTCGAGCATGTTCGGCAAGCAGGCCTTCGCGCGGGAGACTGATGAGCGCGAGGCGTCACACAACGGCAAGCGAAGACTTTGGGGGAAAAGGACACAAATCGTAACATGGTATTGCGGTTAATAAACGCTTAGCCGCCTTTATTAGAGAATATCCGTGGATAGTATTTCATGTTCATAAGTAATTGTACATTTAATGGGGAGTAAAAATATTGACGTTGTGCCACAAACATATCAGATTTCGGTGTATTATTAGTCGAAATTATTATCTTTCAGTTTAATTTGTATTAATTATACAAATGTATACTTTCACATTCTAATAAAGTGATACCTGTCCCTCATCTTCATTTTGCAATTAGTGCGTATATAAATCAACAAGAGGTTTATAAGGCAGCAAAAATACTCGGCAGCGGCGATACTGAAATGTTTTGAGACTGCTTTGAACACAATAATGGTACGCTACAGGCTATGTCAAGAAAAAAAATTAGTTGTCTGTAAAGTCGGTTTACTGACGATAGTTGAACGTGACAACGTCTTAAGAAAATACTGACGGAATGGTATCATTTTTCAAAAGAAAATTTTAATTTCATTTGTTTAATAGATTTGGATGTATATAGAGAAGGAAGTAATTGGAAATCACAATGAAACTGATCAAGTTATATTTATTTGTACGCATAAATACAATTATGTCAATTTTTTTTTACAATTTAATAGTTTTACTCCACGCAGACGCATCGCTCACTCAAGTAGGAGAGAGACGGATGTCGAACGCTGCCGAACGCAAAGGCCGATTGTACTTCTTTGTCGCTCGTTCCGCGCTCTCGCTTGCACTTCAAGCCTTACATGGAACGCTTCAGAGCGAGGTAACGCCGGATGAGTCATGTTTTTTCGTGCGTGCAGCCGGCTCTATCGAATTATAAGACGTTGTCACGTCAAAAACACTAGTTTGTTTAACTAGCTCTTATTGCTCAAGTATCCACTTAGAATTATCGTGTGTTATGACTAGGGCCCGGTAGTTTTCGCGAAAAGATTTTTGCAGCATTTTGTTTCAGTGCCTTACGAGCGCGCCTGCATCTCTGCTTTGTGGTCAGTGATTGGATGACTGAACATACAACGTCTGGAGGTTAAACCCGCAAATCACAGACTTGTTGCATCGCAGTTATCCATGTACTGATTGGCAAAGTCAAATGATTAATAACTCTGCACAAAAACACTCTGCCAATAATAAAGAAGTTGAGATGCAGGTGTGCACGTAAGTCACTGAAACAAAGTGGGGCAAAAATCTTTTCACGAAAACTACCGGGCCCTAGTTATGACTAGGGCCACGATTTTGTCGCGAAAAGATTTTTGCCCCACTTTGTTTCCGTGACTCACGTGAACATCGGCAGTTCTGTTTCATGGTTACTGGCAGCGTGTCTTTGTTCAGACACGTTTCTTATTTTACTGCACCAATCAGAATAAGATTATTTTGAGTCTGTACGTCTATAATTTGCCAAGGCAAGTGAGAGTAAAACCATCCAACCACAGACGATGTAGCAGAGCTGCAGGTGTGCACATGACGCATCGAAACCAAATGTTGCAAAAATCTTTTCGCCATAAAATCGCGGCTCTAGTTATGACAGAACATACAAATGGCATTTAGGCACCAATTACAGCTTCTTACAAAAGTTTAAGGACACCATTGTATTTAACTAACAAAACTTTTTGGCCTTATAATAATCCTACGGGACCTGATTATTAATTTCACATAGATAACTGTTTCAGGCTATGTTCAGAGTGAAATTTGTAAAAACAAAATTGAAAATAGAACAGGTTGTGTAAAATTTATCCTTTTTTTTCGTGTTTTAAAATAACATAAATTTTTTACACCTTAATGAATTTCCGTATATGTAAAAAAATATAACAATGGCTGATATTTATCCTAATTTTTTGGCAAAAACATGTAACCATAAAAAAATTATAACCATAAAGTAACTCTCTAGTTTTATTCTACAAAAATAAGCATAATTTTACACTACTTTTTAAAATTTGTTTTAAGAAAAGAAAAAAGGATAAATTTTAAACAAACTCTACTGTCTTAATTCTTTATTACAGATTAAACTCTGAACACAGCCTGAAGCAGTTATCAATGTGTCATTAATAATCAGGTAATGTAAGAATAATTATATGGCCAAAACCTTTTGTTCGTTAAATATGACGATGTCCTTGAACTTTTGGTAGAAGCTGTAGATATTTTAAATATCACGATATTAATGAATAATATTTTGTCAACGTTGGTTTAATTGCTTGTATTACAGAGTTTGAGAAATTTTCACGTTTATGCAATTTGAATATTGGCATATAAATGTTTGAAATTTCACTTTTTCACTAACACGTCATTGTGAAACATTATGCTACATAGTAGACAGCAACATTTAGCAAGTTGTGTGTTCATACATTACAAATGACAGTTGTCAAATACGGGATTTCATACAGTTACGTAGGGAACAGCAACATAAAACATTATAATAACTTTACACTACATATAATATGCTTGCACTACGTAACTTATGTAAAAAATTAATACCATAATCACTAGTCAGTCAGAACTGTCTAATTAGGTACTACCTACAGAACAAGAAAATATGAGGAATTAATACCCTTGCGTCCCGTTCTTCTGACAACTGTGCTGTGACATTTGTTTTACGTGAACCGTGGCTACTAAGTGAGCTTTGATGGTAACAATCTACGTTAGGACCCACGGATGGAACCACGTGTGCAGTCGTTTCGCACGGGAGAATGACGACTGTTTCCGTCAAACGGGGTGAATGTTTGCGTCTACCTGGACCAACAACTCAAAACATTAATCTGTAATCAGGATCAAGTTTACCGCTTGATGTTAGATATTTAGTGTCTGAAATACTTGTTCTATGGTTGTTTCTGGAGGTTTTATTTGTAAATATTCAGTACAGTGATGGTGTTACACGTTTTGTTCGTGCTTAACAGATGTGACGTTAAGTCACAATGGATCAGCAGTGGACTGCCAAAGAGGGATAGAAGTATCCCGGTAAAACCCACTGAGTCACTCCAATGTTCGGCCATTGTTCTATATGTAAAGATGTAAGCGAGTAAGTCGGACCATAACGTCACCGCGACTGCCAGTTACATATTATCGTATTGTTACAATATATTTTAGTTTCAGCTCGCAGTATGAGAATGAGAATACGCGTGCATTGTATATTAACATTTTGATACAATATAGATAACGGTTTTTATCTGGTTATTGGAAAATTTGTGCAATTTCGTAACTCCGTTACTGTGTTTTACAAATACGTTTTCTATCTTCATGTTTGAGTGATATAAATTGACATGTGTCACTTTTGCATTTACTAAATGATTTGTGCGCCGCACTGGTTCAGCCAATATACAGTGCCTGGTCGCTGGAGGAAGGTGTGAACGGGCGATGCTCCAATCCTACAACAGAACCTGTGCCCAGCGCAGTTAGAGCTCACCGCTATTCGTTGTTATGCAGGTTGCCTAGATGCCAGGCTCCCGCTTGCACACAGCCGATGGTTGCCGAAGTGGACTTTGATTATTTTAGTGGCCCACTTTTTGTTTCCATGGCTGTACATATCTGCAGCTCTGCCTCTAGGTCAGTGATAGGCTGTTAAGCCTACGTGTCTTGAAGTTAAACTGGAAATCACAGGTGTGTGGTATCGCAGTAATCTTATTCTGATTGCTGTAGTCAAATAAGAGATGTCTTTCCACGAAGTCATGCTGCCGACAAGAATGAAGCAAAACTGTAGTGGTGCATGTAAGGACTTGGAACAAGTCGTTGCAGAAATCTTCTCGCAAAAATCGGATGTAATATTGCTTAGGAGAGCACATCTGCCATTGTTTTACCCACCCTTAACATTTAATACTGTTATTTTTGCGCGCGAAACTGTCAACCAGGTGTCGGAAGGTCTGTGGTGGAACGGCCATCCATTCTGCGTCGGTCACCGCTCCAGCTCATTCCAAAGTTTTTCGGTGGCACTGACACAGAATATTTAGGAATACAGAAGTGAAATAGCCGGTAGGATAGCGAGCTCAGTCACGCACGCCAGCAAAATGGTTTCCCTGGCCAGAAAGATGGTGGATAAGTCTACGACCAATCAGTGTAATGCATCTGCACTGCTAGTCGGCAGCCAGGCCAATTGGAAACCTGACATAACATACAGAAATCAAACAGACACGGGTCTGGTATCAACAGCCTCGGGCAGCCAATAAGCGGCGAAGTTCGCCCATACCAAACGAGCCGTCGCGTCATTTCACGTCTGTATTACTAAGTCTGTGGCACTGAGTTAGCCAGTCCATTTCTTGAACTATAGGTAGGGACACAAACATTTCGCTAATTCAATGACCTACAGGCTAGAATCCATTCTCTTATGCATTTTAAAGCCCTGTCTATTCGTTCATTGTCTGCTGTTCCACTGAGTACCAGCTAGTGGACAAATGGTCGGGACTTGGTTATGCATAGAATAGTTGATTCTAACATGCAGGGCATTCAAATCGCGAAATATTCCTGTACCTTACTGAGGACACATTTAGACCATTTCATTGATGTTAACTTGACAAATAGTTAACAAAAAAGGAGCAAGTATATTACCCCCCCCCTCCTAAAAATATGAACTCAACCTCCGCCATATTGTACCGTGGGTATAAAACGAACTGGCGAGAAGTGTTTGTCAGGCATACGCAACACTCAACCACCCACACCCCCTCCTTCCAAGTCATTATGTTCCGTGGTATAATGTAATTCATCCCACTCAGCCACATTTATGCAGTGGTCCAACTTCCAGTCTTGGCGATCGCCGATCATCTTAAATGAGCGCGAGATTTGGTGTTCAAACAAATGTAATGTTTGTGTACATATATCTGTGCTTTGAACTCCAGTATTCATAACTTCTAGCACACAGTTATTGTGCAATAACTGCATAATTAGAGGAAGTGCAGAATACATTATTGATGGTGTCTCACAGTGTCACGGAAAATTACATAAAAAAAATTATTACACTGTATTGTCGTGTGGTTTAGCAGAATTAACAGCGAACCTCGCTATTTCTCATTGTTAGTAATCAACAAATTAAAAAAACCGTTCACGAGATAATGCACCTACGAAATAAGGTAATGAAAGATAATGATCTTCACATCTCGTCTACAACGAGGTAATTAGAGACGGCGCGATATAACTTGATACACTGAATGGAACTTGGATATTATTGGCTACAGTATTTGTTACAGGACAATCCCAGTTTTCTCCTAGAGCGATTGGAAATAAGTCATGCAAAATCATAAACTGAGACAGCTTTTTAATAACAGTTAAAAATATACTCTCTCAGCATTTAAATTTGAATTTGAAAACATAAAATAAATGTAATTCAGCCTCTTACAGCCAAATACTCATTTTTGCCGCCGTTAGGAATACAATATCTCACAACCAAGTGGCTATTTGGCGTAAATACACGAATACTGTATGGCAGAACAGGGTATAAAGCTTCACTAGAAAGCATT
Organism: Medauroidea extradentata; assembly: GCA_003012365.1. Lineage (NCBI taxonomy): Eukaryota > Metazoa > Arthropoda > Insecta > Phasmatodea > Phasmatidae > Medauroidea > Medauroidea extradentata. The sequence continues at coordinate 43,027 of PNEQ01029431.1, read as the reverse complement.
TTACAATTTTATTTAACCCCCTTACTTCACTAAAGAACTCTTGGTTCTAAATTCGGACCAGCAGATTTAATGTAATTATCTGAGAGCAGACTAAACTCACAGTTAACTTAGTGCTTGTCTGGCATTCGTTGTTGGCCGGCGGATTATGTGGCACGCCTGAAATACTCTCTCAACCAATGACATGACGTTACTGTACATTGCTCAATATCCTGAAATGCGGAAACGCAACAATACAAATGCTGGAGCCAACAACGTCACGGAGTGTGTAAGTAAAGGCAAGTGAATTCTAGCCTATCAAAAATAATAACATGAAAATTTCTCATTTCTAGTTAAAAGTGATTCGTGGCACACATTTCTTGTCTATAGACGGAGAATTTAAAAACTTGTTTAGCCTACCCTTCCACGATTTTAATAAATCTAGTTTACATTGTAGCTGATTCAGTATTAAACGTGTGTGAAAAACTATGTTGTACAGTATTTATATGGTTGTAAACTGCTAGTGTTCCTGTAAAGGTCGTTTTATTCAAAGCATATTATCCTGCAGATATTGTGTAATCTTTAAATACACTTTTATTAAAGAAATCCTTAATTTATCATTATACGATTGCCATATTTAGTTTGTAGTCGCATTCAAAACGTGGCTTTTCCATGAATAAACACAATGAACACAAAATTACTGTTTTTCTTTGCTGTGATTAAATTGTGTTCTTTTTTTCAATATTTAGTAGCATAAGTATAGGAAGCATTACGTGTAGCACTATGGTGAAGAAAATAAGATCACGGTGCTCAATAAGTAGTTTGTTTTGGGCACACGCTAGGATTCAAACATCACGTCATTGGCTCTTAGGGCCGCGGTGGCCGAGTGGTCAGACCATTCGCCATCCACCAAGGCGATCCGGGTTCGATTCCCGGTGGGCTTGGTCCCTGGATTTTTGCATGTGGGAATCGTGCCGCACGATGCCGTTGGTCAGCGGGTTTTTTTCGGGGATCTCCCGTTTCCCCGCTCTTTCATTCCGGTGGTGCTCCATACCCACCTCATGTCACCCCGCACCAGCGCTGAATACCTCGATATTAGACGCTGACAAAAACCTCTCACAGTATCTCTCGCAGTCATTGGCCCTTTACTTAATTGACTTCTACAGGATTATGCGGAGTGAGTAAAGAATAAACAACGGAATTCAAACCCAATCATGTGGCATCACAGAGCCAGTGAGCAGCCAATGAGAATCTTTTGTCTGCTAGGGTTCATAGATATTCCTGAAATGTATCTTACAGATCAGTGAACCTGTGAATTATTCTGGTCCCTGTTAATAAGTTATAACACATTTTATAAGAAGTCCCAAACAAAGTGTTAGTTAAATTATGTGTTAGGACTGAATTCACTTAATATCAGTACTTTAGGTCTTGTTGCAGATACAAATCACATCACCAAAAATCATCATCAAAGTAAGTGTAGTTTCACGCATGATAAAAATCAGCGGATTAAATATTTAAAAGAAATAGAATCTACTCTGGAATCAGGATAATGTTGGACTATTTTGACAGTTCTAGGGATTACGCACACGTGTTCATCCACGAAAATAGATCATGATGTATTCATACACCACCTCGAGATTTTAAAAAGCTGTCCAAGTTAGACTTAAATTCCATTACCTGTAAAAACGGACTTAAGCAGAGTGACATGTGTCAAAGTTTATATTTATCAGTTTTAAAGTGAAACGAGGAATCGGTTTTTGTATGCGGGATTTTTTAACTACGTGTTAGTTGAATACGTGTTATTTAAACATTCATTTAATTATTATATTCATGCTTAATGAAAATGTTTGGTCAAAATACATGAAACCTCTATTTGGCAACATTATTTTACTACAATTTGTTCAACGAGAGGCCATGAAAACAGAATGAAAATAAAAAAAATTACCATAAACATGCCTAAGCCAGTTTCACAAGTTTATAGAATGAAACAATCAGGTAAACTTTACTTACTTTACAACTGTATATCGCCCGATGACGGAAACCTCTGCAGTCTTTTTGGCTACCGAGCACGATTCCGTTTCGCCCCTCAGTATTTTCGCACGAATATTTTGCGAAACACGGAGAATGTCTAGGTGACACTGCCTATTCGTTGCAAGGTTAATTTTTATCGTTTCCCACTTTTCAGTAACTACAGCCACGCGGCGTGCAGGAACAATCTGAACAACGGCGGAACAGAAGAATTAAGTAGTAACGGAAGCGACAATACGTGATTTTTATCATATTGATTTTCTCTTATAGATTGTCATGGTGTTGAAGTTTGTAGAAGTTTGGTTAGACTGCAGTTTAGTAGGACCTATTATGTAATCTCTGAGGAAACTGACACGCAAGTAACATGTGGATATTACTGTGTCAGCCATAAGCCCAATGACTGGATGTTGACAGATTGAGTACATGGACGTTCTACAGCCAATATAAATAAAGATATGTGCTTGTGACGTTCAGACAACAGGTAATTCATAGAGTCACTGTTTTTTTTTTATGAAAATAATTTCGAACGGACTTGTTTCACTGCTTTGCACACACATGTGTATTTACAATTTCTAAATGTATTTCTTTAACTATAATCGGTTGCTTAAACCAATGTCTCAAATTACACATGGCTTTGTTTACTTTCATGTACACCACGAGAACTGGAAATATAACAATGGTTAAAAAGCTCCATTATGTTGCTTCTAAAGGAATTATCTGACGTTGATTCTAGAATTGCCATGTTTGACATTTTTAAATGTTTAATTAATACGCAAACTATTTAAAGTGTTACAAGCACTGAAAAAGGTATATAAACTAATGTATCTAATCTATGTGGTATTGCTTATATTCCCATACGTCCTGAGAGCTGAACTGGAAGGAAAATATGTCATGTCACCTGGAGGCGCTGCGTGAACTTTGGCAACCGTGTTGGCTACATTAAGCCATTCTTCAATCAATGTAAGCTTGTAAAAGCCGTATTAATATAAAGTTGATAGCTTAAAGCACTTAGTATGTCATAAAAACTATTCAAAAATATTTAAAAAATACATAAATTAATACATATTTCCATTATATCTGTAATACATTCGATACTATTTTGTGTCCTTTACCAATCGTACAACCCTGACATACTACAAATAGCTATAAGTAAGGACTTTGACCTTATCAATAATTACCACCGTTACATTGGTTGCATCTGCTGTCAAAATAGTACAACTTTATCCTGAATCCAGAGTATCTGTTACGAAAACACTGTAAGTACCTTACAAAAATAAGTTCTGTCGACTAATTCCCTGGAAAAAAAAACAAAAATAATTACGCTCATTCGAATACTAGCACGATTGCATCGTTCGAAGGCTCCACTCAACATGAAGGTGACTGAATAATAATTATCGTATAACCAAACCAGAACTTCTAAACATCCCGTGAGGGGAAGGACCAGTGCTACTCCTCCTGCAGCGACAGGCCAAATAGGAGAGAGGTACACTCAGGTCAACCAACAGAAGACCGTCAACAGTATATTTGGCACTCACAAAGAACAGTGTATTTTCCATGAATCTCGAACTGATGACATGTATTTATGCATCTACACTATACAACACATTACTATAAGTGTACAAACAATTTAAACGATTAGCAAATAAATATTCACAATAATAACTTATAATACAAACTGTTTACTGTAAAATGAGTAGACTTATGAAAGTAAACATTGAAAAATATTAATGCTCGTTACTGCATGGACAAATAACAGAAGTCTCAGTTATTTGGTAGTGTTCAGGTTGGCAACAACGTATAGAATATATTTTGGTTATGTGAAATTTCCTGTTACCTCAGCTGCACTCTTTGTCTTATTTTCGTTTGGATACGTATTCCCTTGACATCTTCTCTTCATCAAAAACATTTACTAACGTTTGCTATTATTTCGCAGCCTTCATAATGAATAGTAGGATATTTTATACCCGTAAATGAAGCCATAATGTTACAGATATTTACACTAGCGGTGTAATATTTGTACACATTTAGTAAGGAAATGGGGTATTACCTCTCGTCGACAGAGACTTAGTACAGTACAATGACGGGAGCTGGGAGAGGATTTGGCTATGGCCTTTGTTACGGCTCCAAACACACAATGCCCGAAACGTAGCAAATTTCATACCCTTTTTCTGTTACCGTAGAGAAAAGGGTTACTAACGGATAATGGTATGGAAACTGTTATTGTTTTGGGAATAGTGTATTTAGGGCCTAACGAACCATCACCGCATTCGCCTGGGGCGATTTTGGTAAACCATGGAAAACAGAAATCAGTATAGCTGGAGCCGGGAATGGAACCCGGATCCTCCCGGATGTGAGTCCAGCGTGTTGCCATTGCGCCACGTGGCTTGGTAACTTTTAATAAGGTTAATCTCTTTGCCTGCTAGTATAAAGGCGCTACTTCAAACGACGTTTATTTTCAACAGGCTTGCCGAGTTTCATATAGTAAACACCATACTCGTCACACCTGCTTGGCTATGATTGGTCAGCTCGGTTTTACCCTCCTCCGCCCTCTCTCCCGCTCATGGTCAAAGTCGCATTCTTTCAGAAAGATTTGTTACCCTGGCCGAGTTATAGTATAGGCGGTTCGGAATAAAGTGAGCACTAAAAATTTAACCTTTGAAAAATATCACTAGCCGTTACTGCATATAATTAAAAATTACATATAGTCGCCTTACTTCTTGTATGGTTGGCAGCGAAATGACGCAATATAATTCCATGTATTTTCTTATTTTAAATACAACAATTCTGAAACAAAATCAACTGAAATCGACATAATTGTATTTTATATGATTAATGAACCTTTTTTATCAAACAATATAAATACCTACCGATTGCAGAAATTATCCTACACTCGCAAACATCAAGTGACGTGTCCAGAGAGGTAAGACTTGTCCCGTCGTTAGCCGTTACACGCGGAGAGATAGGAATTGCCAGAAAAATAACTTTAGTAGGGCAATTTTTAGTGCTCACTTTATCCCGAACCACCTTTAAATCTATTTTTATTTCGTCTTAATTGTATTATTGGCCGCAATGAAAATGTTAAGTTGAAAAAGATTATATTCTCACCCTGGCTGGCAACATAAAAGTACTTGCTTTTGACATTATTATTATATTTTAATGAAAACCAGCAGGGTCAGCTGTTTCCAAATGAACAGGACAGTAACATATATGATTTCCTAAAAGTAAACAAATTATCTTTGCAAAATAAATAAGGAACTATTTTCTTGCAATGAGAAGACAACGTCATCTGGAAAGTTATTTGACAACATACAATGTACTATTATGTAACACATAAGACTAATAGGGGAAGATTCAACATTTAACCAAATTCAAAGGAATCCCCATGAATGGTGGCAATGTAGAACACTAGTTATAATGCGGTAGCCCTTGAGTGAAAAATTTCAGTTTTGATCCTCGGGGACTCTGTAATGTGTTCATGTCTACAGTTATAATACGTTGTATTGAGGTAACCATTTGTTTTTATACCTATGATTGTACTAATAACAGTCAAACATCCTGCCGACCAATCACATACATTCCCTCGTAACGCACCGGAATAAACATTGCCCCAGACAACAAAGGGCCCCACCAGTAACGATAGAAAAAACGTTGGAAATGAATATAGTATATTAAAGTCTAACAAACAGTCGTCTTTTTCCACGATAAACTACCGTCTCTATGGATAACGGGTACTTGGCCACGCCGATGGCACGTCCCAACGCGGTCCTCGCGCGACGCCATCAGCGAGGCATGGTTCCCGCGTTGTTGAGACGACGAAGCTACGACAAACAGCCGCCTCCCTCTTTAATCCCTTCGTCAGGAGTAGGTAGGAGAGGAGAGGGGAGATGGTAGGAGCCCATCTCACGCTCCACGAAGCAACTTTCCTCGAGGATGTCGTGGGAGAGGGTTTCTGTGTTCGCTTCAAATTTGATTTCTCGAGCGAGTGCGGAAAGCTCTCGCCGCCTCAGCGCTGTCTGAGGCTCGTCACCGTCTCACACCTTCCCGAATCTTCCCCTCCCCCCTTCACCTCCTGGGCGACCGTGAACCTCGTCTTCAGCTCCTACTAATCCGCCCGCAAGAGGTGTTTAACCCCCGGGGCGTCGCGGCTCAGAAATCCAGTTACCCGCGGCGTAACGAGCGCCGGCGCGGTGATTGACGCCGAGTTGTGTGCAGCGCCCGGGTTAACTAAGTTACCCCGCACATCGTGAGTGCCGGGGGCACTTATTGTACTGACACGGCGGAACAATGTAGGCTCGTAGTATCGTTCTGCATATCTTTCTGAGCAGGCATCTTAGTTGTGCTTAGAGGCACGAGTATTTCACGTATTCATCTGGCAACAGCCTAGACTTCTCAGTTCTATACGTGTACCGGCTGAAGCCGAATATACATTGCAACATTGGCTTCTAACAGTATAAACGTGTAGCACGTGATATCCCCACGACTTCTTTCCTTATTTAAAACTGGATTGCAGTCGTTAAATGCGTGTTAAAACTGCACTCGTCTAATCACAGAAGGAGAAGAGAAGTATACGTTATTGACGTTCAAACTGACCTAGAATCAATACACTAGACTTAAGCTTTAAAGGCACCACCTACTGCGCGCTTAAAATACACTGCAAAGTGCTCGCAAATAAGTTATTCTTTACCAAACTATTCCATATGTGCCCATTAGTGAAAAACACTCCAGAAGATGGCAGAAAGGTAGTTTCAAATCATTACGTCAATGGACGACTTGAAGTGAGGCGGAGCTCCGGTCTTTTGTGGGATACAATTCCTACCTCCGTAGATACCGCAAGCGAACATAACCTCCTAATAGGCGTTCGGCTTCACATGTCCCGGATGAGATGTATTGAAATAAAATTGATTATTTGTTTGGAATTTACCGCTTTTTCAGGTAAACATTGATCTTATGCATTTGCGTATCTTAACCACGAAATGAAACATTTATTTTTACGCTTGCGTGCAAGTCTACATGTGCACAAAATTTTTTGGTTTCTGCCATCACCAACTAACAAACACAGAACACTCAGCATGTTTGCAAACAAGCTTTGTTTCCTACAGTACCTTCCCCCTGCGGTGTGACTTCAGAGTGCGTGAACTTCAAGTCATCCATTAGAAAAAAAATATTTCGGAGCCCCTCAAAATGGGTAACAACAGCTTTTTCAACCTGTTATACCTGGAGAACTACACACTGCCCTAGTAGCAAATACAATAATTTTTCAGCTGGCCAACAGTTGGCAGAAGCAGCCAACGTTCGCTAGCATGATCGTCTACTTTTACTGGAATAGTTGTTAATCAGGCCATTTCAGTAAATATGTTTGTAGTTATACTGAAATAATTTTAATGTGGGCAACTTAGTTTAAAAAGACTGACATATTTCAGAATACGGTCCATAAGCAGATTAGCAAACATACCCACACGCATATGAGTATAATAAGAATGCTTGTGGCACACTTGTGGTTAATGTGTTGGTGATTTCATTATGCATCATGTGTGCCACATGTGGCCACAGGTGCATTCCGAATGTTTACTGCCTGTGGGCTGCTTATGACTATCGCCCATGAAGTTGAGCCGCAGGTGTGCACGCAAGGCTCTGAAACAAATTGGGGCAAAAATATTTTCACCAAAAATTTCCGTCTCTATTTATTAGAAACATTATTTTTGGGCCCCTCAAAAACCCCAAAAAATGGTTTTCCAGACATCCATATCTGAGAAAAAAAAAAAACAACTGGATTAGAAAAACACATATATAAAAATAAGCGTTATGCTGCCCACAAATGAAATAATGTGGCCACCGCTTCAAGTCCCATAGGAAACAGGATAATAGTAGCCTAACGCAATGCACGCCAGCTGAGATGCTTGCACGGAGAGGCGATAATACATTACATATGCCAGTCAACGGTGTTCTTATCGCTCCTACCTCACACACAAACGCAGCCAATTTAGAGAGGCACCTAAGGTTGCTCCCTAGATAGTGTGTGTGTGTTGGTGTGTGTGTGTGTGTGTGTAAAGCACAAAGTCGATGTAGTGTTAAGAGCGCTGCTGACGGCGTATATAATGTAACATCTCCTGTACGGGCAAGTCTCTGAACTGGTGTGCATAGGTTTACTAATATTCTCTTATCTATAGGGTAATTTTATCTGTGGAAAGTATAATTCAAACTCCGGCACATTCTTCAATATTTGAGTTATTAGAATGCGGAGGGTATTTTCGTAGATACGGCATTTTTGAAATGCCATTTTAAGGCATATTGAGTGGTAATAAAATATAATTTTTAAGAGCGTATTGAAATGTGAAACTAGTAGAGTAATATTTTGAAATATGTGTTATTTTCCTATAAAATGCCATGCTCTGTAATTTCTACGTTTTTAAGCTATAATAATTTTTTACGCCTAAACGAGAGCGGATATCAAAAATCTGTCTTGCAGTTGTGTTAAAATCGTCTTCTCCATGTTGGCTGATTGTTTCAAGGCAGTAAATACTATGGTTTTAGGTAATTATGTAATTTACGAAATTCTGGTTAATTGACTTTTTTAGTTGAAACCGTGTAGTTTATTGCTTTGAAAAAAAAAAGATCACAGCGAAAACCATTTAAAAAACTGCGAGATAGATTTTAATTATCTTCTGTCGTTTAAGATTTAAAAAATAATTATCTCAAAAACACTTTTTAAACTAAAGAGCATGGCCTTAATGTAGTTTCGTCACCTTTAAAAATTAAGAAAAAAAATCACGATTTGTTGCAACACATTTCGAATCCAGGTAGGGAGCAGCCTTAAGATATTTTAGGTTAGTTTAAAACATTGAAAAGTGATGTTCTCTGAAACGGAGGACAGTTCTGTCAGGTTATGGAACTACAGTTAGGCTACATAGCGTGTTGGCGCTCCGGACGTAGCTGACAAAAGAGGCGGAAACAGCCGAAGCAGTTTCACCGTGTCAGTACCCGGACGAAAGTGCCTGGAGCCTTCTGGCGTGTCTCGGGAGTATAACGCTTCATCACGTTCTCAAGTCAGCACTTGTTTAATCCTTTTTTGTATCCTTCTGCCACGTGTGCATTCTTGAGAAGGCGGATTATAGAAGACACTCTAGCAGGACGATCTAGGAAACTGAAGACTTTACCACTGTTGAAGAGCGGAACGTGTTGCCAGCGTCGTACTCTGATAACACTAGAAACAATTAATGTACTATCTGTGGTACTTAGGACTTTAGAAATTTAGGGAGCCGGTGGTCGAGGGGTCAGACCTCTCGCCTCCCACTAAGGCGATACGGGTTCGATCCCCGGCGGGTTTTCACGGGGATCTCCCGTTTCCCCCGTTATTTCATTCCGGCACTGCTCTATACTCACCTCAGGTCACCCCTAACCAGCGTTAAAGACCTCGATGTTAAGCGCTGACCAAAATCTCTCACTCACTCACTTTAGAAATTTAAACACCAAACTACTTTTATATGACATGTATCTACTACACGCATCCATAGAATCACAGCATTTGGAGGGGTGGAGGGATTGTGAAGCTACAACCCTAAAATTTAATTAGTACATTAGTATCATTTAAAATGATAGAGACAGATTTGACAGTTTGGTGACGTTTTGTGTTCACAGATTTGATCGGAAGTGAATGAGTCGCAATGGAAACTTTGTGACACAACAATGAATCATATTACAAACATACAACCACAGCGTATGATGCCAGGCAGTATTCATAGTCTTCCTAGCTACCATCAGAAGTTGAAAGTTCTGACAAATTTCAGACATCTTAAACCAAACGTTGTACAATAAATAAAAGTGACTCTTTAAATAAATTGTTACAAAGGTCTTCACTTTATAATTTAACTATGAATGTGACAAATATGCGATATTAATATAGTTTAAAAGACAAACTCATGAAATTAAAAGCAGAAAGAGCAAGTCATTACTAGTAAGTCACGAAGATATTTTAGTTTCCTGACATCCGAACCTAAACACGTACTCAGAGAAACGCAATACCGCAGAAAGAACGGTTCTCCTTTAGGCATGAGCTGACATAAATCACACGACTAGCTTTACCTTTAAGACATTCTTGTATTGTTCCCGTGCGATGTTTAATTTCAGTCTGTCCCTCTAGAGAGTAATGATTTTCCACTGTTTTACTGGCAGTTGTTTCCATAGAAACTACGGTAATTCCTATTGGAACTGGTGATTTTTGCACAAACGCACTCGGCTGTCGGTTTGTTACTAAACATTTTACACTTCAAATAATAGAGCTTCTACGTGAAACAGATGATACAAACACAGTATTCACAAAGGCTGTAGCACTGTCAGTTATTAGTTTGCTACGAGTCCGGGTTCATTCCTGGAAATTGATGATGAAACGAGTCCCACTGATGTCAGCCGAATATTTTCTCGCAACAGTGTATAATATATTTCTAACTTTAGTTACCAATATATAGAAGTACTAACGTTATTGGTACGGTCAAATTGTTTCCCATCCATGTGTTCCTATATTAATAGCAATCAGTCAAATGTGTACTCGTGTTTAAAGACTCGTATAGTAACTATGCTCAACATTTACTCAGTTTACCAGCTGAAGTATAAGTTTCCCAATATGTAGGGGAGAAAAATTTCCAAACTGCCATTAAGTTTATTTCTGCTCTAGCAGTTTAGTTTCGCTCAATTGTGACCTTATTTCGTAGTTAAGGAAAAAGCGTGGGGATGCCTTATAAAATTTTAATGGTTTGAATAATTTATATATTTGTAGGAGATATTGTTTTTTATTGACACACATTGTGACTATTTTCTTTTCACAGTAATAACAATTTTTTAGCTATCATGGTTTTTGTACAATAGCAAGTCAGATCAAAAATTTGCACTAAACTGATAGACACAAGAAACGAAAAACAAACTGACTTACAGAAATTTAATAATTCACTGTGATGAACATTGCCACGCGCTACGTGTAGCCGAATATATAAAATCACGCTGAACGTTTTTTTTTGTCTTTTTGAAAAATTTCTGAATTTCAAATAAAATATTGCCAATTTTCTGACATTTTTAAAAATATATAAAAGTTTAATGCAGTGATCTTATATATTTCTTGACGTAACCCGTAACACTATTTTTTTTTAAGTGTGAATGATTTCATTTTTGTGCGACATTTGGCTTCCGTTTCTTGTATAATACCGTTTTATGCAAATTTGAGCTTCGATGTACACCTATACAAAAACTATGAATGCTAGACAATTTTCATGAGTATAATAAGTAGTCGCGTTGCGTGTTTACACAACAAACCATTCATCGTACACATGTAACCATTATTAAAACAACTACAATTTTGCACGAAATTCCCCCCCCCCCCTCAAATTAATCGCTCATCAATGCCGGATGGTGGGTCGCTGCAAATGATATCTGAAAATTGTCAGAACTTTACACATCTGATGATAGCACCAAAGACTATGACTATTAATAGCCGTTGATTTTGGTGAAATTAATTTCGTCCTAACTTGTGTCATTGCCATACGTACTTTCGTACAACTCTGCTTCAAAGGAAATTGTTTCATGTTTGTAATATGATACATTATTGTACTACAATGCTAACATTACGAAAGACGACTTATCCACTTCCGACCACGTGTGTGAAGTTGGCCACCCCTGCCCAGAGATCTAACAAAATATGCACATCGTTTGCTATAGTTTGTTATGCAGTTTATATAGTTTGTTCCAATTTAAAATGCTACTAATGTACAAATTAAATTTGAGGGCCACAACTTCACAATCCACCTTCCCATCTAAATGCTGTGAATCTATGGACGCGTGTAGCAGTTATACGCTTATACAAAAATAATTTTGAAATGAGGCACATAAAAAATATATATATATATATATATATATCTGTACCTCGGAGGCATAAGACACTATGTCCACTTTTTGTCAAAATGCACTTTTTACCGTAAACATGGCCACGGTTTTAAATACTTCGTAGTGGCATACAAAACAAAGTCTGTGTTGTGTCAAAAACGTTTGTTTTCGGGCACTAAACAGCCGGATTCACTAGTGAATCATAGTGAATCTCACTCTTCAAACTGCTCTCCTGAAAAATGTGACTTTTGTGACATAGTGTCTTATGCCTCCGAGGTACATATATATATATATATATATATATATATATATATATATATATATATATATATATATATATATATATATATATATATAGTGGCTGTTCTACTGCAGTAAATAAAATTAAGACCTGCAATTTTTATGGGAAAATAGTTTGAAGCAAATTGTGTAAATGCGTATTCGTTTAAAGTAATTCAGTTCTAAGATATTACGTTTTATGACACCAGTACAACATTAGTTCTGTGATTGTACAACACCTAATTTAATATATTGTGTTAATGTGCATTGTATTGGCTGTGCAGTTTCTTAGATAACATAAGGACAATCATACAAATTAAAGTCTATTATCATTAAGGGGGCAATTCACGGAACATTTTAATTGTTGTAAAAAAATTTTATTTGTACGACGTATGGTCTGTTTTGTATGCATACATAGTGACTGTTTTTTTACGGTAACGAAAATTTTTTAACTTTCATAGTTCTTGTATTATAGCATATTAAAGTCAAAATTTGCTAAAAAAAAAAAAACTGGTTTTATGCATTAAAGGAAAACCAACTTACTTGTTGAAATGAAAAAATTCGCACTGAGGAACAGTGCCATGGGCTATGACATGACATGTATAAAAACCACATTTATTAAATGGTATTATTTTATATTTTTAAATATTTTTATAAAAATTAGGCATTTTTAAATTTATTAATGTTAAAACACAAAATAAAAACAATGAGGTTTGTAAACATGTAGTGCCATAATCCATGACACTGTTCTTTAGAGTGATTTTTTTTTATTTCGGTAAGTATAATACAATTTTTTGCACATTTTCACTTTAATATTGTATACTACAAAAACTATGAAAGTTATAGAATTTTCGTTATAGTAAAAAATAATCACTATATATGCCTTTACAATATATGCCTACAGAACATACATTATCTCGTAAAAATAAAAAAAAATTAAATTAAATTTAACAATTAAAATTTTCATTATACTGCCCACTTAGTAATATATCGCTCGGGCGTCCCCCATCAATTACAAAATCGCTCATTCATTTTAATGCCATCCATATTAACCGTTGTTAGATAAAACATGTTATTACAACCTTAATTGCCTTCTAGTTATGAAGCTTGAACAAGAATAATATGCTTACTTTGTGACTCAAACAAAAAAAACCCTGGTTACTTCTGTTAAGACTACATCTACTTCTTTACATTTTCCACTTATAAAAATATTTTAACTCTCATTGTCTTTCCATAGCGTCATGTCAAAGTCAGAATTTGTAAGTTACGGGAACATATGTACGAATAACGAAAACAAACTGAGTTACTCGAACGAAATAATTTTGAACTTGAAATTAGATATTATGAGCAATATGCTAAAAAAAAAAAAATAATAATTACTTGTTAAAAACGCCCTTTTGTATTTTTGAAAAATTACAACAAAATAAGAAATTTGTTCATATTTCCAAAATTAAAGAAAAAACACAGGTATTTTAGTGTGTCTTTTTAAATCCTTTAGCACATTTCCCGTAATGCATATTTTCAGTGTTAATTATTTCATTCGAATGATTCAGTTGGTTTCTGTTGTTTGTGTGTTTCCGTAACTTGCAAATTTTGACTTTGACATGCCTCTATGGGAAGACTATGAGAGCTAAAAGAAATTTACAATTAAAATAGTCACAAGTAACGTCTATGAAACGAACACTATCTCGTACAAATATACGATTATTTATTTTTGGCACGTGAACACCCTTAACGTGTTGTCAAGGAAGGAAGTAAACATGTCGGACAACGGAGGCGAAGAACCGGTTAAGTCACGGATGGGCGTGGGCCTACGTAACTGCCGGCTGCCGGTAGTCGCACTCTGGGCATCTGGGCGATAAAGAGAGAGAGAGAGACCGGCAGAGAGAAGCAAAGAGAGAAAGGGAACAGAGGACAGACACACATCTTGTCTCCGGGCCGCGTGATGTGATTATTGACGCCACTTCCGGGGCTCCATTACCTGCGCCATTAGCATGCGGCGAAGCTTTTAGCCCCGACATTAGAAAGAGAGCAGTAAGGGTTTGGCAGAGGAGAGACACTTTCTGAGCACTGCTGAAAGCTCACCCCCTCCACCTATCTCCTACCCGGGAAACCAACCCCACCTCCTGAAGCCTTCAGTGCTCGCGGCGCTGAGGAAAAGTGCTACCGACACTGCGAACATCTCTCAGTCGCCGCGCGGCAAAAATTACTAAGATGACGGCGAAGGTCCTATCATATTTTCCCTGCGCACTGAGACAGCAAGTGTCCGAACACAGCGTTATATTTTTTCTTAAACGGCAACCCGAGAAAAAAACATTCCAACGTCAAATTATATTATCAGTTCACAAGCTTCTACAAGCTAATTACAGTAAAAAAACTCTATTTATTGTTAGTAAAATTGTATCATGTATGACATGAGATATGGGGTAAAGTCAGAATTAAGGCTGTTCAAATGCGGCTAGTATCAAAATGTTATATTTCACAAAATAGCACTAGTTTTGAGGACGGTAGGCCTACTAGTGAGAACAGTTTCCTCTTACTAAACCATTTTAGATTTCATAGTTTTCTCTTAACGGAGCGTCAAGTCAAAATTTGTATGTTGCGCTGCCATGCAAAATAGTAAAATCCAGTTGACTTACTTAAACGAAATAATCCACAATGAAATAACATACCATGAACTACGTTGGACGATGTCTCTGGCCCGGCGGATTTTCCCGGGGTTCTCCCGTTTTCCCCGCCTCTCTCATCCTGGCACTTCTCTATCGTAGCGCCTCATTTCATGTCATCCTTCGGGGTATGCATATTACCTACGAGTTCCCACTCATAAAATCTACATTCTGAGTGCGACATCAAGACCTCTTTACACGATATTTATTTATGGCCTACGTTACTTTAAGGGCGCGGTTAACCTCAGTTTTCAACGTGTTTTTTTTTAATTTTTATATTTGTACCACATGTTTTTTTTTCTTATTTTAAACGTAAATTGAAATTAAATCTTCCTCTTAGGAAATTTTTGTATCTCTTATGGTTTTTGCGTAATGAGTCCTAAACATCAAAATTTGCACTTTGCGGTTTTATGCACGCTACTAAAATCAACTGACATACCAAACCGAAAAAATTTACCATGTATAACAATGTTGTAGGCTATGATTTGACATAAATAAAACCAAAAACAAAACATTTTTGTATTTAATAAAAAATTCTGAAGTTTGAAATTTAAACTTAAATATTTCAATATTTTTTAAAAAATAAAACACTATAAATTTTTTGTGTTTATATGTGTCAAATCACAGCCTACAGCACTGTTATACCCCGTGAATTTTTTCGGTTTGGTATGTCAGTTGGTTTTAGTGGTGTGCATTAAACCGTAAAGTGTAAATTTTGACGTTTATGACTCATAATGCAAAAACTATACGAGATACAAAAATTTCCTAAGAGGAAGATTTAATCACAAGTTATGTCTACAATAAGAAAAAAATATTTGGAACAAACATAAAAACAATAAAAGACGTTGAAAACTGGTGTGACCCGCCCCCTTAATGTAACAAAAATTCACAGCGAACAGTTTTTAGTATTTTGAAAAATTACTAAATTTACCTTTTTTTTTATACAACTACGCGATCGTTTTAAGATTCAAAATGTTACATTCTGATTTTATAAATGTTAGGTAACGTAGCCCATGGCATGTTATTTCACTCAGAATTATTTATTTTTGGTAAGTTAATTGGACGGCATTAAGCAGAAAGGAACCAATCCACAAATTAGTAGACTTGAAGATAATACCACGTAGAAGGAGCAGGTCCGAGGGGTTACTTTCTTTCAACCTCCAAAAAAAAAAAAAAAAAAACGGGAAAGAATTGGGGAAATATTTTAATGTCAAAAGAAACGTACATCTTTACACTATTTTTCCACATAATCATCGTGCAAATTGAGGCATTTGTCGTACCGATGCACCAGCTTTCCGATACCCTCTGTAAAGAATGTCTCCTGCCTATGCAGTCTTGTCCCCTGAAACCTATTGTTGCAAGCTGGTGCATCGGTTCAACAAATGTCTCAATCTGCACGGTTATTATGTGGAAAAATAGTGTAAAGATGTACGTTTCATTTGACAATAAAATAATTTCCTAATTCATTCCCTCTTATTTATTACAGCCGAACGAAGGTTGAAAGAAAAACCTCGTCTTAGGAAAAGCAGTACTAAAACACAACATTTGACGAAAAATAAGACCCCGACAAATGGTTTATACAAGGCTAAGATTCACACAGAAAGCTTTGGCCTTGATTATCTCCATTCCACTTAACTAAAGGTTGGACTCATTCTGCAAAACGCCGTCCAGCTGGTTTTCACTATTTGCATGGCAACGTAACATGCAACTTCAACCATGACGTACGGTCATGAGAAAACTATGTGAGATAAAATTATTTCGTAAAAGGATACTTTGCTCATAAGTATCATCTACCAAAGTACTATTTGATGAAAATAAAAAATTACGATTATATACCACTTGAACGCCCTTAAGTCTTGGTTTCAGTCAACATATTGAATTTTATAATTTTTCGTTTTTAGGTAGTTCTTAGAAGAAAAATGTTAAATATGGAACTATACCTCAGATGATATTTACTTCGCGCTGCGCTGCAAGCATGGCAATATAGCTAGTAATGTATAGATAGGTCGCAATTTGTCGGGCAAATTGTGAACATAAAAAAATTTGCCACCCAGATTGCGGCGAATTTATAAGTTAACAGTTAAATCGCTATGTCTGTACTGTAGATTAATCCAAACATAATTTGCAGTATAGTGGCATTTTTAACAATTTTCTTAATACAATTTTAGAAAATCGAAATATAAAATTATTCAATATGGCGACTGAAACCGAGCCTTGAGGGGCGGTGGATGTGGCATTATCCAGCAAGAATCCCTCACGCGAATTTCTGTATCGACATTGAATCTGGATTCACACTTCCATATTTACTATCTTATTTACACGGTGAAACAATTAACTAGTAAACTTGTCAAACAAACGTGTTAGCAGAAGCAAATTTCCTTATTTCCAAGACGAACAACTTCCGATGCCACGAGAAATGAACGTACCTCACTGATCATCAAACTGTTTTGCAGTGTCGCCATATATGCTCGGAGTCGAATACACAGGTGCTTTTTGTTGACGTATATAATGTTAATTCGTGTGGCAGGTAAGAATGCTCAATGTTCTAAGTTTTGTAAAGGACACGTTCTATCCCAAGTAGCAATAGTGCAGAAATGAAGCGCTGTGAACTAGCCCATCAGTAGATCACAAAATCCATCAGGCCTTAACATACGATAACTTCCATTCAAAATTCCTGCCACATTCTGGTTTGTCCCTCGGCCGCTAGGTGTATCGTGTATAAGCTACCAACCACAGCTTACCGCATGCCATACTGCAGTGTGTAGTCATTCACCACCAGTTGTGTAACAGCTGGGGGAGGGCAGGGTATACATTTCTCCCCTAAATGAGGGAAAGGTCGCCGAAATTAATAGTGAATTGGCGCCCAAATGTTGTTTTATTTTATTTTTAAGGAAATGCCTGTGTAAAGTAGGCCTGCTGTAAAATGAAATTAAAATTTGTTAAGGAACATCAAATTCCTTACTAAAAAAAAAAAAAAATGAGTGAAGGACAGGAGGGCAGGGGGGGGGGGGCAAATTTCCTGCCCCTCCCTAAATTGGAAATCTTGTTTTGCCACTGTTCGCCACCAAGTGTAACTTAAATTTTTTAAGTTTTCATGAAAGTAAAAATTAGTTTGACATCTCGGAAAAGAAAAATATTATATGCCTAGATTTGCTGGACAATTTTAATCAATCAATATTTTGCGTAATCGAAGTTAGTTAACGTTAACTCTACAAACACTATTTATTTTACATTCACCTTACAGACTCCCGCGCACCTAGTGGCGAAAATTATTGTTTTATAATCGCGTCTATAAGATATACATTTACCTTCCTAACCTGTATCATAATAAACCATAACTTAGTTCATGATGGCGGTATTTAATACGTTGTTCTCACGTATTCTACTGTGCATCACCGCAGTTTACATGTTTGGCCGTATGAATAGGTAGCCCTCTGGGTGGATGTATATTGTGCGTTCCAGGCATAGAAGTGCGGAAGCAATAAGGACGAGACAGCATGTACATCACGCCTATACCTAGCCTCTATGCGCAAGTCACTGAACTGGCGTGTGGTCTTCTCGCCGACTACTAGCCTCTATGCGGCATTCAGCAGTGACCCTATTATTTTATCACGTTATATTACATTTAAAGGAGTATTATATACACCTTACAGTTTAAAAGAGGGGTCGCGGAGGCCGAATGGTCATTGGACCGTGTTCGTGTCCCGTCGGGGTCGGTTCCCCGTATTTTCTCATGTGGGAATCGTGCCGGTCGATGCCGTTGGTCGGCGGGTTTTCTCGGGGATCTCCCGTTTCCCCCGCCCTTTCATTCCAATCCTGCTCCATACTCACATCACGTCACCCTTCACCTCACTCTCTCTCTTTCTCTCTCTCTCTCTCTCTCTCTCTCTCAAACACAGCTTAAAAGATTCTGCGCCAAGATTTTTGTACCATAAAGAGGACTACACAAACACTCATTTCCGCCATTTTCGAATACAATGAAAATACTTTTTTTTCTGATACATGGAAAACTTGATATGGATAAACAAGTGTGTAAGGTTGTTTTAAATGTTATTCCTAAGTAGAGACAACTAACGCAGGTTGAGCTGTTTTCGAATAACCTTGTAACTGCCAAAGATACGAACACCAATGAGCGGTCTGGGCACGCGGCTACCTTAACGGCGCGGTCTACCGCAATTTTCATCATCATTATTTTATTTTGTATAAGTACCAGATTTTTTTTCTTGTTTTAGACACAAAATGTGACTAAATTTGGCTCTTATGAAATTTTTTAACCTCTCATAGTTTTCGCGAAATGGCTTGTTAAAGTCATATTTTGCATGTTTCCGTTTTAACGACTACACTAAAACCAACTGATATACCAAACTCAAAAAAATCACAGTGGATAAAGACATTACAGGCTACAATGAAATGCTAACACAATTAAATAATAAACATTATTTGTATTTTTAAAATATATATAGAATTTTAAAATTTTTATTTTAATTTTCAGCAATTTTTTAAAATTCAAATAATTTTTATTCTTTAACTTCATGAGCATGTCATTGTGGCCTGCAATGTCTTTATCCACTGTGATTTTTTTGAGTTTAGTATATCATTTGGTTTTAGTGTAGTCGTTAAAACGGAAACATGCAAAAATATGAATTTAACAAGCCATTACACGAAAACTATGAGAGATAAAAAAATTTCACAAAAGCCAAATTTACTCACATTTTGTGTCTAAAATAAGAAAAAAAAATCTGGTACAAATAAAAAAAATGGTGATGAAAATTGCGGTAGACCGCGCCCTTAAGCCACTGTTTATTTTACATTACCGATCACGATGATAGGCACTTCTGCAAGTTTTTCCGCATACCCCACTATTTTAGAAAGGAAAACATTTAAAGAGCCATTTTTTTGTTTAAGTACAAAGTGTTTCGTAGACACGTCATAGTATATTATCAGTTATAAAATCCAAATGTAGCCGTATGGATAACAACCATATAAAATGTTCGGGGTAAAGTGTGCACTACAAAAAGCCCCGCTAAAGTTCTTTTTTCAGCAAATTCATATCTTTGCACGCGTAATGGCTAACGATGCGAAATGTCAAACCTCTCTGGACACGTCACTTGATATTTACACGTGTAAGGTATATTGTGCAGTCTGTATAAGGTAAAGTACATATGTAGTTTGATATAACAAAGTTTATTTATTTGCTACAGGCTTCCGGGAGAGGAAAATAATTTGTTCAAGAGTCGGGCGGATACGTTTTTGTACGCTGCCTGTAACCGCGATTCGTACATACGAGGCCTGGCCTGCGTGATAATAGCTCAAAATAACTCTTACTAGGTTTAATTACAAGCTATATGACACGATTGAAACCACTCGCAGGTGGCACCGGCCCGCGACAGCACCTCTGCCCTCTTCCGTGGCTCGCGGCGGAGAGTCCCAAAAACTTACGACATTCCTGCAACTCGCGACTCTACCGCGCTAAAATGTCGTTGACCAATCAACCCAGCAGCTTCCAATCGCTAGGCCACGCCTCACGGTTAACGACCTCTCGGCTGTCACCGTTTATTTTCATTATTTTCTTTTCTTTCTTAGTTAACAAATTAAACTAACATGATACACCTTGATTACATTTAATATATCAGTGTAATCACCCTTAATCATCTCTAATTGCCTATATTATTATTACTTAATAATTTTTTGGGCACAGCCCTGACTGTTTGTTTGTTGGTAGGGGCGGTCCTGTGTTCCCAGCCCCCAGCCCACTGGGGAAGGGAGATGACGCCGTGAAGGAGGGGGAGGGAGGTACATCTGTAGCAGCCCACAGCGCCACGACAATGGTGCGGAGTGACACTTCTCCATCTCTCAGAGACATAAGCCGCTCTCTACCCCAGCGTATGATTTACAAATACTGTTATCTTGACCAATTATAAGACCACTATTTTATTACATTTAAAAATCACATTTTTAATTAGAGGTGCCAATGAGGCCCTTTACATATTATTTAAGATACTGTTATGTCGATTTTGTTTCAGTATTGTTGTGCATAAATAGGGAAATAAACATGGAACTATATTGCGTAATTTCGCTGCCAACCATACGAGCAGTCAGAGGTATCATATTTAAAGTTGAATTAGTTGCAGTAACGGCTAGTGATAATTTTCAAAGGTTTTTAGGGCTCACTTTATTCCGAACGACCTATTTTTAATAAAATAGGGACTAACAACAACTGTTACGACTGAAAGTTTAAGAAAAATTACTGCATCTCAGAAAAAAAATCACGCATTGAAATGCCACGAAGTTCTGTCCAAAAGAAACAAAAGCTCCGTAGTTGACAATAGAATATATATGAAAAATGGGTGAAAATAGCATTACTTGATTAACTTGTATGTATGGAAATGTGTGTGTGTGTGTGTGTATATATATATATATATACACATGAAACTCATAATTTAAAATACGTGATCATCAACTAACAATCTCATGCCACCTAAAGGTAAGGAACTATACATGTACCGAAACAAAACGTTAAGATTAATAGCATATTGTCCTTATTTTTACGTTAAGTATAAATGTGAACGAGACACTGTCATGGCAATGTTTACGCCCTCTGCACGAAAAAATTTAATTCTTTAATGTTGCTCAAAATAATATTAGTTATGAGTCATAGCTATTACCCCTGAACACTCCGGGAACTTCACATAAAGAAAAGAAAGCCGTATACACCGAAGTAGCTAGCAACTATCACGTTCTCACTTGTTTTGACTACGTAATTATGGTGGAAAGAATCTAATAATTTTACCAACTACCTTATATATATGTATATACAAATACATATATAGCCTAGTTAATAACGGTAAGGTTATACTTCAAATCTTACGTTTCTATAAAGTTTCGTAATTTATATATTCAACACGCTGTTTTATACAGTCTAGTGCATTATACGAAAATTTTACTGAATACATCTTGTGGTAGTAAAACGAATTGTCGTACTGAAATATAAATTCGCCCTTCCGGAGACTAAGAATACAGTAACATGTATGCTACTTATCATATTTAGGGTAACTTAAAAACTGCTACCGCAACTGAGGTAATTTGGGACACGAGAAAAACGTAGACATTTTTTACGAACTTTCATTCCCTATGTTGCAGCCCTGATTGAAGAAATCGTTCTGACTTTTTAGCCGGACATTTTCGCTAATGGTTACATGTGTTTTTTCTTACTCTTACGACTCTCGTGAGTGAAACAAAAACTCTAGAAAATGTGTCCCAAGTTTGTCTGTTTTCGCGTATAACCCCAGTTGACGGTATTACGTCTTAAAGAAACATTACAAACATAACATCTGGGGCAGCCTTGCCTCATAACGGCATATCACTATGTAGCAACGCTGTAGCAGTTACCTTTTATGCTTTGCTCCCGTTAGTATTCTCATTAATGCGGCACTTTTACCTTCAAGTGAGGGATGCATGGTCTCCCTCCCTCCTCCCTCCCATCTTGGGCACTAAGTATTTAGTGACTCAAGGGTTTGTGGTGGGGGAGGGGATATTCCTATCACCCTGAAGTTACACGAGGCATAAAATTATTCCTCACGCCAGCTGGTGAACGGAGGTTGTAATGAGAGAGACGTGAACACGACCGCATGCAACTTCTTCCATTATTTTTATGCTCGAAAGTTTTGCTAGTCAACCCTCCTTCTCTCCTTCTGTACCACCCCCTGCCACACCTGCCTACCCCCGCGCACCTACCCCAACATTCGCGACGAGTATAAAACTCTCCCCTCCCCTAGAAGGCATTATAGTTGCGCGTATACGACTATGTCGCAGATGTGGACCACGACGGAACATCGAAGATGATGGTGATGGGCTCGGTAGCCGGGGACAGCTGGAGGATAACTTTATGTTCTGGATGCACACCCGGAGTCGACATTGCAGGTCCTCTCGCGGCGGCAACAGGAACTATGTCTCACGTGACTCGACTTGTCATAGCGTATACAAATCTCGTGGCTGCAAAATATCCGGGAGCGTGCTCCTATAAACCTGACGTGCAGACGCTAGAAGTAAAGTGTGACCCAAAAAGAACGAAACATCTGATACTAGATTGTAGGGGAGTATTATTCCATGACAGACCTGAAAATAAAATAAACGTAAGTCCCGTTGCAATGTATGAAAACTACACTGCTCACACAACTACAGACAAAACATGGACGCGCGTATACTTACGAAGTTCTAATTAGGGTATATTGTACAAAAACAATCGAAAACAATTAAAGTTTAACTTCAATGCAATGGTTTTACATTGCATTTGTTAAGAAAATATCGAAAGTGTAGCCTATAACAGTTTCAGAATATTTCCAAATTAATGACAGTACTATTAAGGAGCATTATGAACAAGAGATTTTGAAGATAGTAAACGCATATTTTTTTGGCATTTTACTGTCACGGACGAGCTGGACAAGAAAAAAAATTGTAGATTTTTTTGAGAAGTCACTTTATGTTGAATTAGGGACAACTACTGTCTCTGATACAATTTGGTTTGCTTCTACACGTAAACATTTTCTTTCTTTTACGTAATTGACAGTTCGTTCTGTAGTCAGTACCGGCCTTGTAAAAACTGCAATTATTCCTTGATGCTGTCCGTAATATAACAAAACAATGGTTAATACTAGAACTGCGTATTTTTCTTAAGAGTGTAGTAAAATACATGTGGTTGGTTCTATTTACAAGGTCACACAGTCATACACCCTTTCAAAAATACAGACGGTGTCAAACAGACAATCAATTATTCTAATTTATGTCAGCTATATTCGCTACATGTTGATTATGTCATACACTGACGTTTTCTGTAGAAAGAATCTCAACTCACACTAGAAATATCCTCTCGTTTCCTTCCACAGAACTATTTAATATATACTTTCCTGAATGTATTACCCTCCACTGCTTAGACAAATGCAAGACAAAATATATGAATCCACATCATACTTTTCAAGACACTGCCTTCCTCGGAGATATGTCGGTAACAAGGATTAGGATAGTGATATACACGTTAAATTTAAGACATCGGGAGCAGATAATTATAACCCACATTGTAAGACAGTTAGCCGATGTAAAAAAAAAGATAAATACTTATTTAAAAAGTACGTAGTTAGTTTATTTCAAACTACACAGTAAGTGAAACATGCATAAAACACTTTTGTCCATATTTGATATACTTTATTACACTGTAGCTGAAAACTACAGGAATGATGGTTATCATTATTTACCCCTGAGGTATTCAATTACATTCGGTATGGCTTATAACCAGTCCTACACACTCTATATCCCAATTACTTTTGTATTCACTTCAATGAAGTCCACAATGCTATAGAATATTTTAGCCAGTTTTTTCAATACCCTGAAATCTGCGAACAAATAATTATTTTCTTTCTAATATAAAAATCATACTTATAAATTTTTACATAATTCGCATTCCTCTAGCAATATTCTCCTCTTTTAAATACAGAAAATGGTCCCTGTCCGAAAGCTATATCATGAAATATGACTGAGATCCAGAGAATTTACTTGTGAATTCCTATTTTCTCTTGCCATAGGGCTCAGAGATAGGCGGCGCCCTACGTCCAGGGGCAGATCTAGGGGTTTGGGGCAGTGGGTCAGGGCCACCCTATTTTTTTTATCGGTGGAGGCGTTGAAGCTACGTCAAGGTCAACTCCACTTTGTTAAATGAAGCCGTGCATTTTTTTTTTTTTTCGATGACACTAGAACCGATTTGACGACGAATTCAGCGACCTACAACACAAGGTCATTTAGTCACGCACTCACAGGATCCACTAACCTTGGTTTGTGTCTACCTTCACAAGATGCTCGAAGTGATGACCCTCGACTTGTGAGCACTTGTTAATTCACAGACGAAAATACCGTCGAACGTCAGCCACCATTTGTGGTGTAATTTCGGTACATGCTCGGCGTATTCTTTCTTTCATGTCGTTAGGCGTAGTAGGTGCTACCGCCATTACGCGTTCTGTGACAAAACCCAATAAAAAGTAATCTAGTTGTGTTAGATCTGGCGAACGAGGTAGCCAAGCTACAGGGCCGCCTCGTCCTATCCACTTGTCGCCAAAAATCTCACTCACTTCACGTGTCTAACACAGACTATAATGGGGTGGTGTACATGCTAAGGCACGTCTTCAAGTAATTGAGGCAATACGTTGTGCAGAAAGTTGGCGTAAACTTGTCCAGTCAAGCGACTCTCAAAAATATGGACCAATGACGTGATCGCTGGCAATTCCGCACCAACAATTAACGGACCACGGATGTTGAAATTGTACAGTTCTCATCCATCGAGGATTCTCATTAGCCCAATTATGCATGTTATGCCTATTCACATTTCCCGTATTTGTGAAATTAGATTCGTTGGGAAAGAGCAAATTACCCAAAAAGGAGAAATCTGTGCGTATTTGTCTACGAATTCCAATTACAGAAATTGTAGCGATTTAAGAAATCATTACCGTACAAATCCGATGTAATGACATACGATACGGATGGAACTAGTGTTGATGAAAGATTCTTAATACAGATCGCTAATTACACATTCTCTCTCCATTTGCCAGCTGCTCGCATGTGGATTTAGTGCAGCCAAAGCTACGATGGCAGCCGCATTGTTTTCGTTCACAATCGGTCGACGTCTGACTCGTGTTTGTTTCACTGTACCGAAGCGACAGAAACCGTCAGATAATCGCTTAAAACAATGTGCGATTTTTGTTGCCTATCCGGATAGCGATACGCATACAAATCCTGGGCGTTTCTGTAATTTTTACGGCATTTCCCCAACGCCATCAACATACCCAGCAAATAATTCTTGAAAATCGTTTATTTTCGCTATCTCACATTAGAAGGTAATGCGTGACTATATGATATTTTTGGATGCGTGACTAAATGTTACAAACAGCTGAATTTGTCGTCAAATCAGTACTAATGTCATCGAAAAAAAGATATGGTTCCAGTTAACAAATTGACCTTGACGTATCTTCAGCGCCTCCACCTATAGAAAAAATAGGGTAGCCCAGTATTACGGCCTTCTCGAACACAGAAAATTTTGT
This sequence comes from Medauroidea extradentata, assembly GCA_003012365.1. Lineage (NCBI taxonomy): Eukaryota > Metazoa > Arthropoda > Insecta > Phasmatodea > Phasmatidae > Medauroidea > Medauroidea extradentata. Next base: position 17,130 of record PNEQ01029431.1, on the reverse strand, counting down.
CTGAAACATTTGTGGATATGATCACTAGTTTGAATGTTATTGCTCTGTAACACGTTATGTACTTCAGCATGTGTGTATGTATGTGTGTGTATATATATGTATATGTATATATATATATATATTAAATAAGTAGTTGTCGTGTAAATGACTTTATTGCTCGATCAATTGATGAAGTGGTTAGACAGTTCACCTCCCTGCAAAGTTTCACGGATAAAGATTTATACGCAGAATTAAATTCCTGCACACTGAGGCATCAGTCTAGTTAGTGGCTGGAAGGATGACCAGTCGACGAACTATCGAAAACACGTTTTACCTCTTTTAACCTCCTTAGGTGCAAAATTTGGATGCTGAATTTCGAAATATACCTGCTTTGTGCTTTCCTATCCTGAGAGAAACCCACACTCCAACTGTCACGTTTCTACGTTAAATGTTTAGGTCTGTGCGTTGATATGTCAATCAGTCAGTCTTCACTTTGATAGATAAGCGCCGGTGCGTGTGGTAGGTCAATGAATTATTTTTAAGTAGCAAATAATCGTAAAAAAACAGTCCCTGGCAAATAAACATCACAACATGCCCTCCAATAAAAAAATAGGAGAAAATAGAAGGTGGCACATTAACAAAAAAAAACAGGGGAAGCTGCTGTAACCAAAAAGTAACAAAGTGGAAGCAAAGCACGATAAAATGAAGGCTGGGCCACCATACGCACGGGAAAAGAAAAATAATTATTTAAATGACTAAGTAGTCTCACCATAGTAAACAATTGACACCAGATGAACATATATTAAAAACAACTCTGAAATATGTGGTTGCTCAAAATAATTATTTAATTTTTATTGAAATATTAATATATTCTCTTCTGTTTAGTTTTCTTTTGAAATAAAATTCACAAAAAAATAATTGACATCGACGAATAATCCATTAGTAATGAAATTGTACTGAAATTATTAAAGCCCAAATCTCTCAGGCAAAGTTAAATGAAAATAGAAAACTGATTATACAATTAATACTTTTATACAAAAATTATCTAAACAATAAATGCCCATTCTGTTGGCTAAATAAATACCGAACGTCCGAATCAATGACGTAATAAATAAATTTAAAAAAATACAAGTAAATTGGATGCATCCGTTAGGCTTTATAAAGTTTTAACTGTTATTAAATTCAAATTAATTATTAAAAATAACGTACAAAACATTACATTGAAAAAAGAGATAAATGTGACAGCTGTAAATTTATATATTAAAATACAAATTTAAATGCGGCTTATCTGTTCAAAGTCCCGCAGTAGAAGAGTAGTAGAGAATGCTGGGATGACTTCATATTTCTTAGTTGCAGCGGGGAAACGAAGAAAGCGAAAAGACGAAGAAAAGGCTTCAAAATAGGCCAGAATGACTGGACATCAGTAGTTGAGACTACAGGTCAGCTCGTCAATAGTCCAGTATGTGAACACGCCAAGACGTTAATAGGCCACCACACGAGACGACCAGGACGTGAATATGCCAAGACGTGAACCATCAATACACAGAAATTAACCAAAATATATGAAGATGTTTTTTTTTAGAACATATAACCTCTCGTAGGAAAATTACTCACCAGGCGAGGGCGAAGAGTATCACTTGATGAAATTACGGACAAAACCACCACAATTTAGATTAAAAAAAAAATGTAGCACTACAGTTTTATACGTCAAAATATTGGTTAACTAAGTTATATAAAAAATTAAATAATGGCAATTCAAGTGCCAAGATCTGCCAAAAAGGCAGGAACACCAAACACACTCATCTTGACAATGTGGTGGTTGACGACAAAGTGTTAAGAAATGCAACAGAAGAAGCTGCAGAAACGTCGAACAAACGAGCATCGAAAATGGTTAGCAACAGTACAGTTTTTCGGCAAAATATGTTAGTAAATACTCGAATATTTTCTACTTCATAATGCTATAGTTTTAACTTTTGCAGTGTATTTCTCCATATGACTTTAAAGATTTAAACAAACGAAAAAAAAAAAAAAAAACGAATTGAAACTGATGTAAACTAATCTAAAGTACTAACTACAGTACTTGCCCATACCTTGTGATCTATCTACCTTGTACTATAGCTGCCGTGGTCGACAACATCCTATTCTCAATACTATTGAAATGGTACAACCCGGATCTAGTAACTTTAAGAAATCGTTCATTATTATACAAAACAGTGAAACAAAAGGAATACGACAGCTAAAATACTAATGATAATTCGAAATAATAAAATTTAAAAATTTTAAATCACCGATTTTAGAAAAAGTGCAACGACAAGCTTCCAATCATACGGATTCAAAATTACCAATAGCGAACGCAGTAGAACCTACAGAAAACAATAAACATCGCACTTGCATTAAAAAAATCATTCGATGCAGATTAAAAATCTCCAATATAGGTGTCACTAAAAATATTTATACTTTCTTTGTGGCATCCTTCATGCAGTCATACATAAATCGTATATTGATAAAACGGATTATTTGTATAATATTATACAACACGTGGCACTGCACAAATACGTTTAAAAGACAGCCGAAATGTACCGAGTTTGTATAGAACTGCACAACCTGGTAGCCCTGCACTGAAGTGCGACATAGAACCAGTACGCTCGAATATATTTATGAGGTTGTCCGGAGAGCAGATGCATAGATACATTTTTAACTGAAGGAAACAGCGGTCATCACTCGCCTGCGCGTTCTCAACAGGGCATTCCGACGCTTCCTGAAGACAGTTCCATCGTCTTCGACATCCGCCTGGCTCCCGGCTGAGGGCCTTCGTAAAACGCCGAGTGTCTGTCCGTGGGAGCGACTCGAAATAAAAAAAAAAATAGAAGCCGGCGATTTGACTTTCCTTTTTGGAAGTCTGGCACGTGAGGAGAGTCCAATATTGTTCCGCGCCTGACAGCAGGGGGTGGGTTAGGGATGTGGGAGAGGAGGGGGCGAAGTGAAACCCGCCAAAGAAAACAATTACATCTGCAGCACATGGTGGAGTTCCCAAGACAGGGCGAAGTGCTCGCAGGTCCGGTCCAGCAGGAGGAATGATGAGTTGGTTGACTTCCAGGCGCTGGGTAAAAAAGTGCGTGAGGTGTGGGTGGTGGTTGACAGGTGGGTGGAAGGAGGAAGATGTAAGTCCAGGAGGGTCGGAGATGATAACTGACCCTTACTGCTGTGATGAGAACTTCTTCAGGAGGCGAGCCTGGAGGTAGGGTTGCCAACTTTTCAGATTTACCGAAAGAGACATTTCTGGTAACTCGATTCACAACATTTTGACCTCTAGTGAAATGATTAAGGAAAACTATTATTGATAACAAATTCATTTTAATACCACATGAAAAGTAAACATTCGGTAGCACACACAATTCATATTATTTCCCAATATAAATTAATGAAAGTAAACTATCATTTGTATGTATGTAGGAAAGTCATGTTTTTCCTATTGTATTTTTTTTTTTTTTTGCTTTAATTTTCGATATTCTGACAATGGTTATCCAGGTTGGTTTCTAAAAATTCTGAAGTAGTTTTCCGCCTAATGGCTATAGGAGATAATTCATTTAGCCCTAGGATATAGGAAATCCAGTACAACATGTGACAGTTGACAACCCTGCCTGGCAGGAAGTTGTTTTTTGACAGCGCCGTTGAGGACAACCTATACGTCTGTCCATGCGGCCCATCAGTAGTACAGGCCGTGTTAGATAATCATTAGACATTAGCTGAAGTTGAAATCATTTACTAAGCTGTATAGATTTTCAAAACTCAGGTAAGTACTATCAAGTGCGTAATCAGAACCCTACTAGTTTGTAATGGTAACTAAAGTAATGACGACACTGATTTGCAACGCATTGGGCTATTAAAATCTGTTCTATTGGCGTTACCATATGAGTAAGGTAGTCACAACGAGAAAGATTGTTGTATTTATTATAAGAGTCGTAAATGTGGGGACCTGACAATTTCACGTTTTCGTTTGGCCACATGCTAGATTACAAACAACTATAAGTTGGTATCCCTTTCGCAACTGGTAGTCGCTGAGAAAATACTAGGGCCCGGTAGTTTTCGCGAAAAGATTTTTGCAGCACTTTGTTTCAGTGCCTTACGTGCGCACCTGCATCTCTGCTTTGTGGTCAGTGATTGGATGCCGTAACATACAACGTCTGGAGGTTAAACCCGCAAATAACAGACGTGATGTGTCGCAGTTATCCGTGTACTGATTGGCACAGTCGAATGAATAAAGACTCTGCACAAAAACGCTCTGCCAATAGCCGTGTAGTTGAGATGCAGGTGTGCACGTAAGGCACTGAAACAAAGTGAGGCAAAAATCTTTTCGCGAAAACTTCCGGGCCCTAGAAAATACTAAAGGAGAAACTAAATGCAGGACCAATAATGTGGTATCAGTAAACAGCCAATGAACTGTTGATGTCTGCTTGATAACACAGATATTCGTGGAAGCTTTAGGTACGTGAACCCGCGAATTTTTCCATTCTCTACTTGGAGGGTAACGGCTACAGAACTAGTTCTTACAACAGTATTTGTCTTTCGTTGTAGCTTCTTGTCTTTCTTCAGACACGTCTCTCATTTGACTACACCCATCGGAATGAAGTTTTACCTTATGACACCGCACGTCTGTGATTTGCCAGTAGAGCCCCAGAAGACAAGTGAGAGATATAAATAGAGCCCACGATTTTTCACGAAAAGATTTCTGCAACTGTTTGTTTCAATGCCTTATGTGCACATATGCAGCCCTGCTTCATGGTCAGTGATTGGCTGTTTCTAACTCTCAGCGTCTAAGGGTTCTACCCGCAAATCACACACGTGTGGTGTCGCAGTAACTTTGTTCCTGATGGCACAGTTAAATGAGCCACGTCTGTGCAGCAATACATTCTGCCAATAACCAAGAAGCGTAGCTTCATATGTGCATATAAGACACCGAAGCGGTTGCAGAATTCTTTTCGCGAAAAATCGTGGGCTGTACATATTAACAGTGGCGCAAAAAGTACGCACGGACTGTGATCACAGAGCCAACACTTTTGAAGAAACGTTCAATAGCGAAAACGCGATGATGCATGGTCCACGGCGTCATTGCCACAGTAACCGAACGCTCCTATAACCTATACAAAACAGTGGGCCCCACACCCCGCCATTCCACTTCCACCACTGATACTACGCAAGTCAAAAATATGCGTTCTTTTTGCGCCACCCTGTACATCCAATCACTGAGAATGAAGCAGCTCATCATATGATCCCAAATGATTTGAAACCAAAAGGGGCAAAGACATTTTCGCCACAAAATCGTAGCTCAAGTAAGTAGCAGGATATACCGAAAGCGAAAGATAGACATCTCCTTAACCAGATTTTTCGGACTGTTGCAGCAGTAGGTAACGATTAGTAATATGTTTCATAACACTAATAAATATTTAGTAATAAGTTGGTCATCTAGATTAATTCATACAAGCCAGTTTAACAGTAAACATCACGCACTTGATATTATATGTTTGACTGGACTGATCCAATCCCATTTAAGGTCTCAAAATTCTAGTACCATAAAGTGAGGATACTTTACACCCTCATGAGTAACTTTGCACCATTAGATTTATTTCGTTCTGTGTTGGAATTCCAGGATGATAGTCACTCTGAAGTATTGTTTATTATTAAACCTATGAATGGCGAATGCTTCAACAATTTGCTACTCAGCAAACCTTCACTTACAACAAAAATAGGTAGTGCAAAGTAACCCCAAAATTAGGTACTACAAAATATATTTTTATGTAAAATCAAAATTAGAAACTTGAAAACTGTAAAAAAAAAAAAAAAAACACTAGACTTTTTTGCATCCAGCAGCGCTTTTTTCTCTTATACTTTTCCTCGACTCCTTGAGGTGACTTTCGATTATGAAGAATAAAACATCCCCTACTATGTCGACTATTGTAGGATTTTTCAAAGAAATTAATTGTTAACTCTGATGAATTACCCAAGTAAACATTATATTTTCACGGAAACTTATTAACGTTCTTAATCAATGTTTTAATACAGGAGACTAATATTAGGTTAATTAATATTTATGAGCTTAAATATTTTTAACTGTGCGTAAAAGTATAGTGATAATTATAACCAATTCGTATCGATTGCGTGTTGGAAATTTTCTTTGAGATAATCGGAATTGGAAAAGTATAAATCTTGAGTTCAAGTTGGGGATAAAATTGTTGAATGTCACTGCTTTAAATGTCATGTGATCGGAACATAAAGACCACGATCGGTAGGCTACTCCGGTATCGCGGGCAATTACTCTCACTGACTCCCACGCTACCTTGTCACAAGTACAACTGTCCACTCACTGCAGCAGCAGACAATGTTCAAGTAGCTGAATACATAGGGCCACGATTTTGTCGCGAAAAGATTTTTGCTCCACTTTGTTTCAGTGTCTCACGTGCACATCGGCAATTCTGTTTCAAGGTTATTGGCAGCGTGTCTATGTTCAGACACGTTTCTCATTTGACTGCACTAATCAGAATAACATCATTGTGAGTACGTACGTCTGTAATTTGCCAAGACCAGTGAGAGTAAAATCATCCAACCACAGACGATGTAGCAGAGCTGCAGGTGTGCACATGACGCATCGAAACCAAATGTTGCAAAAATCTTTTCGCCATAAAATCGTGGCTCTATGAATAGAGGTACGTCAATTTCGCGGATTCGTCTGGCAGCAGCCTAGACTTGTCAGTTCTATACACCCACTGGCCATAATCGATTATCTATTGGCTTATAACCGTACAAGCAGGTAGCAAGCGATAGCACTTCACATTATTTCCTTATTTACTACTGGCTTGCAGTAGTCAAACACGTTTCGTAACAGCCGCCAGCAAGTCACAGACATGACAATGAGGTATACATAATTGGCGTTCAACCTGACCTGAAATGTATCTGCGAAATTTACGTACCTCTATCTATGAATACATAGTGTACACAGGACTGTGCAGTCTAGCCGGCTCGTCGTTGAACCCACGACATTACCGGGTCTATACGCATCGCCTATAAGCTCAAGGAGCTTAAATTGCGCCAGTCGTCCTGTCTGGGTTTTGCCTTAAAGTAAGTAGAACTAACTGAAAGTTCAGCGTACACTCGCCAGATTTAAAATGTCATTTACTTACGTCCCGCACCGCAGCACATTACTTTTCACAGCAATTTGGAAAAGTTGAATTAATAAGGTCAGAGATTGTCATTTATCAACATAGCGTAAATTAATTAATCTTTGTAATTACTTAATATGTCATCAACCTCGACAAAATAGGGGTAAAGTTTGCTAAAATAAGATTTTGTACCGCACGGCAGATTTATTGAAGTGTTATAGAGGGAACGCTTTCGAAAACTCACCGTAATGTATATGCCAAAAATTCGGTAACGCCAGAAAAAAAGTCGTGGTATATGGTGTTGCTAAAAACTTTATTAAGGACAATGTGAAATACATTATATTACGTACAGTATTTATTACAAACATCGTACTAACTAGGCTATCCAAAACGAACGCGTCACATATTCAGACATTCACGTAACCTACCGAACAAACGATGAATATCTCCCTGAGACGTGGTAGACTATTCTATACTAGTTGTACTTCTCACCTGGGCAATTATCACTGTCGTGGCTAGACTAGTTATCAGAGTCCGTCCTATCACATATAGAACATGCTTGTAGTGACTGATGTATGGAGATCTAGAGGGCGAAGTTAGACTGCAGACAAACCATATGCAGTACATTGTACTATATAAATATGGCTAAAGGCGCCCGCCGTGTGTTTGTGTGAGTGAGGCTCGGCGCCAAGTGCAATACTGACCGGATCATCCTATGCGGTAACACCTCTGGCGCAAGACACTGAAACGGCACGCAGTGGTATCGTATATCACTTGACTGACAGACACTATCAGTGGTAAACACATATTTTATTGCCATTGGTGAAAATTTTTAAGTAAAGAATAGACCAGGTTTGTGAGGATTTTTACGTGAATCCCGTAAGCATCTTTTCAGATGCAACAGGTTGGAAAAGCTGGTTTTAGCAATTTTGAGCGGTCTGCAAAATACAGGATGAGTAAAAATGACCACCCAAACTTTGAAGGTCTGTGTAATCACAACCAAACCACTTACAATGTTGTGCGACCGCTCAAAAGAACCGTTAAACATTGAAGTTTTTGTACACCTTTATAAATGTTCAATTTGACCTCGTTAAGCAGCACGAATCACATAGACGCGATACTCCAACTCGTTCCACACTCGTGCCAGCACGTTCGGTGTAACGTTATGGACGGCATCCGTAATTCATGTTTTGAGTTCGGCAATGTTAGCCGGCAACAAACACGAAATCCTTAATGTACTCCCACAGGAAAAATCACTCGGTGTTAGATCTGGGCTCCTTGGGGGCCAGTGAAGAAGCGGCCAGTCCCTGCTCCGCAACCAATCCAGCGTCGTGGAAACGTCTCGTTCAGGTAGTCGCGAACAGCTAGGTACCAATGGGGTGGTGCACCATCCTGCTGGGAAATGAAGTCCCCCGCCGCCTCTTCTAACTGAGGATATGACCATTCCATAAGCATGTCCAAGTAAGAAATCCAGTAACAGTGGACTCTTGTGGAAAAACGAAAGAGCCGAAAACAGTGTCTTTCGACATAATACAAAACACGTTCACTTTGGGTGACGCGCGCTCGTGTTCGGTGGTTTCATGTGGATTATCCTGACCCCATATTATCACGTTATGCCGGTTGACCTTATCGTTGACGTGGAACGTCGATACATCACTAAAAACCAGCTTTGAGATGACGGCATCTCAACCTCATTCCACACAAGAATGTCTGCGCAGAAACCACATCTCAGCAGTTCTTAGTCCCTTTCAGTAAGAGCCTGCACAAGCTGTAACCTGTATGTATGGTTTATACAGCAATCGCTTGCGCAACACTCTCCACATAGTCAATTGAGGGAGTCTCATTTCCCGGCTAGCTCATCAAGTTGATTTTTCGTGGACTGCGCGTGAAAGTTTGCTGAATCCGTTGCATGTTTTCGTCTGACACATGCGACCGCCCGGAACTTTTGCTTTTGCAAAGACAACCTTTATCACGAAAGTGACGAAACCACCGTAAGATACTCCACCTATCAGGTGGACGACGTCCGTATTTGCGACGGAATTCGCGTTGGACAGCTGTCTGAGATTCACATTTCGCAAAGCTAATGACACTGAACGCCTTCTCTTTTTCCATCGCCATCGTGTTGCGGACTAACACTCCACACACGTTCGTAGTGCAGCGAAGGTAGCTCTCAGTGCCCTGTACGGGGATCTCACGTTTCCCCCGCCTATTAATTCCGTCGCTGCTCCATAATCACCTCATGTCACCTTTCACCAGCGCTAAAGACCTCGATGTTGAGCGCTGACCAAAATATCTCACTCAATCAATGCCCTCTAGTGGCCCACAAATGAAACCTTAGGCCGTACCCTCCCCTCCTCTCCACCTGAGACCAAAGCTTCTGGACGACATCCACACCATTACACCGGACATGCTGTCACGAGTGTGGAACGAGTTATCACGCCGGCACAGAATATTTAGGAATACAGAAGTGAAATAGTCGGTAGGCCAGCGAACTCAGTCACACACGCTAGCAAAATGGCTTCCCTGGCCAGCAACATGGAGGAAACACCTATTGCCAATTAGCGCGAGGCAGCTGCTCTGATAATCGGCAGCCAGGCCAATAGGAAACCTGCAGTAACATGCAGGAACCAAACATACACGGGGCTGGCATCAACAGTCTCGGGCAGCCAATAAGCGGCGAAGTTCGCCCGTATCAAAGGAGCCGCCACGTAATTTCACGTCTGTATTACTATTTAGTCTGTGACGCCGGTGTGTCGATGTGTGTCGTGCTGTTCGTGGCGGTCAAATTGAACATTTATGATGTGGCACAAAAACTTCATTATTCCACAGTTATTTTGAGTGGACGCACAACATTGTAAGTTGTTTGGTTGTGATTATACTGACCTTCAAATTTAATGTATTCTTTTTACTCATCCTGATTTTCTAACAGCCGTCTCTGCCATTGTACCAAGTTGTAAGACACTGTCTCTAATGACCTCGCTTTCGAAAATACGTAAAGCCCACTTACCTTACCTAAACTCTAAAAAAATTTTGTAAAATTTACAAGGATTTTTTTTTGTAATTTTATAAATCCTTGTAAAGGTACAAATATATTCCTTGTAAAATCATTAGCTTATGAAGTTACAAACGTAAACTTTGTAACGCTACAAAGGAATTTCTTGTACCTATACCGACAGTTCCTGCACTGTGAATTATTTTGTAAAATGTGACAAGACACTTCTTCGTAGTTGTACAAACTTTTGTGATTGTTGAAAAATTTTCCTTGTATAATTATTACTTTATAATGTTTAAAGGATTCAGTTAGCAAAAAAATTAGAAAAAAGTATAGCCCTACAAAAATCGCAAGTTCGCCAGAAATTACTTATTCAAAGATCACAACCTCTAAAAAGTATTTTTCTGGAATTAAGTGAATAGTATTATTAATTGCATGCTTTAAAAAAAGGAATGTTTACTGAACTGTGCATTGAATGTATACAAATAAATAGAGACGAGTCGATACAGAAGTCACAGTGGTCTAGTAAGGTACGAAGGGTTCTGGGTTCGAATCCCAGGTCTGGCTGGGTGTAAAATTTGTGTTCGTCCGTTTGAGTAATTTCAATTGTAAGAGTCATTAAAACTGCCACAACTGGGGATTCGTCTAATAATAAACTTGTAAAAGGGGGGGGGGGGGGTTGTTTGGCTCGTCGGCTATGTTGAGATCTCACCAAGGAGTCTAACATTTTATTTTAAAAAAAAGTGGTAAAATGCGTAGACTCTATGCAAAGGGTGAGCGGTTCGAAACCCTGCACCTCCCGAGAAATTTTTATTTTTTTCAAAATAATTTCATGTGTATTCAAATGTTATTTGATAAATAAGTTCAGTGTTATTTAATAAGTTCAATGAACATTAAAATTTATTTCTTTCCTTAATGAAAGTACAGCTACAAGGCTAGTCTTTGTAATTTTACAAACATATACTTTGTATTTTATTACGAAGGCAACCATTTTAGTTTTACAAGGAATTTATTTGGCAATTGGGTTTCCAAGGATTTCCTTTGTAAAAGTACAAACATTTTTTTTACAGTGTCACTGAGCTAATGCTTTGAAACTACCTTTACGTCATCGTTTGATATGTATTTGTAATATATTCGAAAAAAACGGATTTACGTACACACAGACAATAAGAATGTGTTAAGCGGTGACCTTAACGTCTTGTCGACAGCAACATGATTAGAAAAAGTACACAATTATATGCAGGAACAGCGAGAGGAATCGGTTATGGTCTACGATATCGAACCAACCTATCGCTGGCTTTGAGTGGTATTTATGAAACTGTATAAAAACGAATTCAGGATTGCGGATGCAGGGTATGTGGCCAAGATCCTACCGAATGCTAGTCCAATGTGTTATCTTTGCACCGTCTCACCCAGTAGCATGATGTATCGTCGCAGCAACATGAAAATGCGCGTTGTATAAAGTTACGGTTGGAGCACATTATTTATGTCGTCGCGAATGTACGACGTACTCGCCATTATACCCAAAGATGTAATTTTCTTTTAATATTATTTTTGTTTTGTTTCGTCGTTTTATGATTTCAGATCAAAGAATTTGTGATTAAGTTACGAAACCAACCGAAAAAGATTTTTTTTTTATAATTACAAACAAATTTATAAACACTGTAACATGAAATATTGGAAGATACAAATTTCAATAAACTAAAAAGTTACATCGGTATACAATAGTTCAAGAGTTTCTTGATATTGGAGCAACTGTATGAAGAAATAAATCTGGAAATTGACAATACGTTCTTCTTCAATCAATGGTTAATGTTGGGGTACGTTTCATGTCTATTTTATAATAAAATAATAATAAATATCTACACGCAAACCCCTTAGTTAATTCCCATAAAACTACAATTTCATGTACTCATGTCTCTAGCAGTCATAGTACGAAGTAGAGTCACTTCGGAATGTAGCGCGACTTTGAAATTTGTATTGGAAAATATAACAAATTAAAATTATTATAATTAACTAATTTTTAAAAACTTATCTCGCTCTTAAGTTACACATTTCTCCCCCTCGTTATTGATAAAAATATCCCCAAAACCAACCGAAGATATGGAAAGTAGTATTGGGACACTCATACATACGTAACGAACACCTGAGGAGATAGGCGAGGTATATGGTTATTTGTCAATTTATTTTAAGACTGAGAACCAAGGTCTATGACAACTGTGATGGACCAAAATTGTAGTTTTTACAATGGAATTCCTGGAAAACAGAGTTTGTAAAATTTACAGAGGTTCTTCTTATAAAAATACAAGTATATGTTTGCAACATTACCGCATATAATCTTGTATTTCTACTGACAATAAAAAAAAGAAAGAAAGAAATTTTACTTGAATTTTTCCTAAATAGTAAAAGTTAACTTACTTGAAAGACGATTGCTAGAGACACTGGTAAATCGCGGGAAAAGTTGATTGTTTGCTAGGCTCCAACATACTATATATAACACTGAAGGATTTGCACTTATATTGGCTATCGTTTATATGAAGTACCGTGTTCCTATTCAACAGACCCAATTAGAACTGAACAGATGTAACACAGAACGTACGTGATTTGCCAGAAAATCGTTCGCACGTGTCACAGTTGAGATACTGCAGTTTATTGGAGACTATGTTAAATATTTTCGCGATTTTCCAGTGTCTCTAACGATTGCTAACCTATTTACTTATACTTGCAATATTCAGGGAAAATAATTCATACACCGCGAATTGAACTTGTATACCGCAGAATGTTAATTGCGCGCACTACTGCAGGAACTCAAGGAATATACCATTTACTATATTGTTACATACTAAATAATTATATATACATACATAACAGTAAAAAAAGTTCATCGTTTGCTAGCTTCTAATTTAGTATATATGCGTCCGATGTTCTTATTCCGTTAGTCATGTTTCAACATATGACCAGACCAATGAGAATTAGGGTACTCCGATACTGACAGTTTGTTATTAATGAGTAACTATTTGAACCTCTCAAGTTATCGTCGTCCGATTACGTATGGTGCAACATGGTAGAGCGCTTTGGAGACAACCTTGCCACTAAATATTTACGCGATTTTAAACTCTCTGTATAAATATTTTAACTTTATTTATTATGTATACATATTTGTATGTATACATGTATATATATATATATATATATATATATATATATATATATATATATATATATATATATATATATATATATATATATATATATATATACCAGAAAAATGAATACCAGAGGCCGAAAACTGTTTTTAACTACATAATTTCAGACATACACGTAATTTTTTATGGATACAAATTTTTAAAAGTATTTTTACAATAAAATACTGTAACGAGTCAGCTCTCTCGATGACATAGGGCTGAGCAACCTGATGAGCCATGCCACCTCCCCCTACCCTGCTCGATACCACCAGTCCAGGCACCGAGACTGCGGACTGCGCCCCTCCTCTTCCCCCATCTTCCCGCTGCTGGCGACGTGGGCCACTCGGGTCTGGCTGGCGTCACAAGCCTTCTGAATGGGCTGGCAAGTGCCAGTCATCCGTGACAAGCATTCAGCTCGGACCTGACTAGATGTTCCCACAACGCCTAGAACGTTCAGCTTACATCAGTCAGCACTGTCGGCGAGCTCTGAGAATATTCTGGGCATCTTTGCAGCGACTATAAATACCGGCCCACTGCGAGCAGCGACAGAGTGATTGTGGCGTTTAGCTGGTGATTGTTCGCGACAGACTTGGCAGCGAGGGACGAAGCGGGACAAGCAGATCGAGGAGAGACTACGCAGGTGTGGACGATGATGGCACTCTTGAAGTGGTGTGTGTAAGATGGAGGGTGGATGAATAGGTTGGACTGTAGTTCTACTTTGCAGGAAATTTCTAGATTCAATCTTGTGTAATCGAAGAACTTATTTGAGAGAACGAGGCAAAATTTTTAATTGTATACTAGAGTAATAAATTAGGCTTGAGATCACCTGTATAATATATATGTAAATGTTTATTTAAAGAGGGTGAATCACAAGTGCTGTATACTTAATGTAGAGTAGCCTTCAGAGATTGAAATATTTTTTAAATAACCAACCCATTTACACAAAATTTGTCATTCAAATAATCATTATGTTAAAAATTTTGGTTATATGAATATAACCCAACATCTGACTTTGCGGTGACAGACATATACCTACCACACGATTATAAATGTTTGACTTAAACCGGTATTAGTACAAATATTGAAGGAAGAGTATGCTTGCGTATTCGTAACTGTTTTAAATACAATTTGCAGTATTGCGGAACCGCAAAGTCAGATGTTGGGTTATATTTGTATAACCAAAATTTTTAACATAATGATTATTTGAATGACACATTTTGTGTAAATGGGTTGGTTATTTTTTAAGTGTGAAGAGAAGAGTTTTTATATTGTATATCCTTAAAAATTATATGGTTAAATATTTTTTTTAATGTGTATATTTGAAACTTATAAAAATTTCTGTAAAGATACCTAACGTGGTTAAATTATCCAAATGGCTTGAAATTCTTAGTGTTTACTGAAATATTTTGGTCTAAATGTAAGACAGTAAATTCACCAATATCAAACTAAAGACAATATTAATAAATGTTTTTTGCTTTACTGTAAAATCTGTAAAAAAATTTCGGAGGCAGGATAATGTTTTTAGTTTTCTGACAGAGTATTTTTTTTTTACACGGCAGCATTACATAGAAAATTTCTTGCTGGTAATATGTATTAAAAATATACATGTTTTCTAGATACACACACACACAAACATACAAGTGATATCGCAAGCCTTCTTTACCTTTGGAAAGTAGGATAATATTATTTTGCATTTGAACTGAAACTAAGCTATTACAGGCTTTCCTCTTCTTGATTTAAACAATTCGAAACCGAAAATCTGAATGGACGGTGCCAAAACAAACAGTCCTCGGTAAATTACTTTTCTGAAAATTTGCATTAATTCAGTTCATTACATAGTCAACCTAATAGACGTAACGAGAAAATTGTCCAGAGCGTTAGTTCCTTTATAAATCCCACTAAATAAACTACGATAAACAGTATATTGAAGCACATAATAGTTCTCTCCAAACTAATGTTTTCTCTCGTGGAAGATATAAATATTAATAGTTCTTGGTGATACGTTGTTTACGAAACTTTAACTAGACTAGCGCACCCTATGACTTTACATTATGTGACCGCAAAGTTTTTAGAACAACAGCAACTTTTATAAATCAGTCGGGCACGAGAGCAAATCATACTGTTTGTTCAATTGATATTACTTAACTCAAACTTGATCTCGAACGTTTCGGGTTAGGTTTCATAAAAATTTAATGACTCGTATGTGACTGCATAAAACTGCATAACAATTACAGAATGGTTACCTTGACGAAAAAATAACATGTATAACTAATTGAGAACGTATTTTTTTTAATAATTATTTTATTAATTACATTTTCTTAGCGTCAGTAGTAAAAATACACAATTTGAATTTGACTTGCTCAAGTAATTTGTAACACTTTGTTGAAGATAACGACGAATTCGTATTTTCTTCCCAAACAGCCAATGAGACAGATGCAGTTAATCTAGGGGTAAATTAAGCTTATGAAAGTAAACATTTGAAAATATATTCTATATTAAACTCAACACTAACATAAGTATTCATAGTAACGTTTTTATCGTGTTAGTGAGGTAGTAAGTCTTAACGTCTCGACGAGAACGAGGTTATTGCAAGTACATGAGAGAATCAGGAAGCTAGAACAGATAGGAAAGTAGCCATAGCCTGTAAAAGGAATCACCTCAGCAGTCGCCTGATATTTTTCTGTAATCCTTCACAATATTTAAGGAAAATAATTGTAATCAAAGTTTGATGTTAAAACTGGCAACCAATGAAATGTTATTATTATTTAATTTATGAAAAGGCCAATAACGACACTATACGAAAATTCTCGAGTGGCACTTATTGTATACGACGGAAGAACATATTAAAACACGAATATATAAGTTATATATAAGTTATATTTTAAATATTAAATTTTCGGAGAAAAAAACAGGTAGCTTTTTTTAAATGTCAATACTACCAAAAACTTACTGTGAAAGGTTTTTTTTTATATCGTGTTTAATATGAACACAGTGTTATTGGTTTCAAATTCAGATGCATTTCGAGCTCTGATTTCTGTGGATCTGCTTTACACGTCCCTCTACTGGTACAAATGCTGTCTTTGGAACTCACAAAATGTTACGAAATTTGCCGTGGTTTTCTTCACTCTACAATCCATGTGAGTAAATCCACGATGTGAACTTAACATCTGCATTCCAACTTTTGTTCTCGGTTTTGACATGCGGACACACATGGAGATCTCATTCGCGAGTGACGGTGCGGCGTCCGACCTGATGGACGCGGGCAGGTAAGGTCACGCGAGAAGTAGGGATCCGGCAAGAGATGTAAGAGGATTGGCTGGAGGCTGTGGACGGCGGACGCCTCGAGGAGGCTACATGAAGGTTCCATTAAGCGGGTCAACAAGGTGGCGGCCACAGATGTGGCGGCTCCCACGGCGAGAGTGGTCGCGGGGCGAGATGTCGTCCCTTGCCAGACCACGCGACCAACGTCAGGCAGCGACCCTGCCCTCAGGCCAGTCGCGCAGACACTTTGTCCAGTGACCCCTTGAAGAACGCATTAGGGTACTGTAATACACATCTGATACGGCTATGTTAATATAATATGAGCAACTAGTACACCTATGTTCCTGTAATATGAGCAACTAGTTCACCTATGTTCCTGTAATATGAGCAACTAGTACACCTATGTTCCTGTAATATGAGCAACTAGTACACCTATGTTCCTGTAATATGAGCAACTAGTACACCTATGTTCCTGTAATATGAGCAACTAGTACACCCATGTTCCTGTAATATGAGCAACTAGTACACCTATGTTCCTGTAATATGAGCAACTAGTACA